>JBAMCI010000150.1:4842500-5017500 GCA_037075265.1 Drosophila nigricruria
CTGCAACTGATGGCAACATGTTTCGTTTATGCATTGCAGCACTGCAGGCGCATGTTCCCATTAAATGGTCCCTGTCCAAAGGCGTGGGAGCAATAACATCGCCAACTCCAAGTCCATGGCCAGTCATGATAGGCAGCCGAGGGACAAGCGACAAGTGCATGTCCTATTAGAAGTCGTGTAAACAGTCGAGATGTGTATAGATGGAGTATGCGAGGTAAACGCTTTAAATTGCTAAAGTAATGCCTTAGACTGTAGGCTAATGGAGGATGGAAAGTATTGACAAGGCCTTACGATGGATCAAAGTAATTTATATGAATATGAGAAAACTGAAGAACTTTAAACAAACTTAATAAAATAAAGGATAAATAAAAGAATAAACCAAATATAAATAATGTTTATTTATATAATGAATATAAAAATAAATGAATTATAAAAAAATATATATAACATTTATACAGATTTTTCTAGAATTTTTCAATTTAATACTAGAGTTTTCATAATAAATTCATAAATTCATTTTAATTCCTGCATAAAAACGATAAAAATCTCTGTGAAGCAGTCTCCCTCTTCACTACAAATTCAACTAGAAATAAAACCCATAAACTCGCTATAAGTGTTTCCTCCTCCAATTCCTTTCATAGATCGTTAACTGATTATCTAAACTGGTATTTGGCTAGCTGCAAAATCATTTGCAATGTTGTTCGATTCATTGCAATAGAAGTCGGGAAAAAAAATACCTAGAAAAAGTGGATGCTCGTTGGCAGTTTGAATATTCGGAGCCCGCAGCTAATAGTTTTTAATGTGCGGCAAAATGGAAAAACTTTTGCGCCGACCAAAAGGTCAACTACTACATGTGCCAGATAACCGAAAAATCTGGCAAAGTTTTGCTCGCGCGCCGCCCAAGCCTCTCGCTTCAAGTTTTTGCCAGCAAAATGCTGACACGGGCAGCCGCAGTCGCCCATCGCAGCCAGCCAATTGCAGCCGCTGGCAGCAACAATTTTGAGTTTATCACACGTGCCAAATTGTGCGACCAGCTCCTGCAGCCAAAAAAAAAAAAAAAAAAAAATGTACGTGAGGGTTGCACCAGCAACCCCTCACACAGCCAATAGTGTGTGTGTGTGTATGTGCCATTTGTGATTTATGCAACGGGTTCAATGCAAAAAGTCAACTGGCCAAGGCATAAAGCGCATAATTTATGTCGATTTCTCTGATGGAAGATGGAAAACCGAGCAAATGCGGCTAATTGAGCGATATGAGTGGGCAAAGTTAAGGCTCTTAAATAAATATAATTAAAGTATTTACATTATTAATTACTAAGTTTTTTATTTATTTTATATTTTGTTAGTTCTCCATACCTTGTTGTGCAGTGTTGCTGTTGCTAGGGTCCATGATATGATAGCAAATGTTTTTTTTTTTTTTTTCTCTTTATTTATTCATATTATTTTTTATTTTTTTGCTAGCCAGTGAATTGCTTTTAATATGACTCCGTTTGGCTTTTTTATTTAGCCAGTTACATTGTTATGCGATTTTGTGGGCCATATTATTGTTAGGTCTGGCATTTGCCCACGGTTCAATGCCGGCAGCTAGCAGCAGTTGGCATCCCTTTTTGAATTGTTCCAGCTAGCGAATTCCGACTCCGACTCACGTAATTTAATTCAATGTTGCGTTTCAAATTGAATCTGTTGAAAGCAGCGCGCAAAGAAAATAAGCTTAAGTTTTATTTCTACTTCTTCATCTGCTTCGTCTTTTGCTTCTATTTCTGCAAATATAAAGCACAGGAAATTTCCATTAGCTGCGCATATATATAACCAATGAGAATAAAAAAATGTGAATAGCCCGACCCGAAAATGCCAAACAATGGGAACTAAATATTGCCGAGGTTGCTGAGCAACTTAATTGAGCAATGACAGCAAATGTGGCTTATCCGAGGTGTGAGTTGGGCTGGCTGAAGACCACATGAGCAATAGCCGCAGCTGGACAAAGGTCAATGGAGCGTTCCGGCGACGGCTTATTAGCTGAAACACCCACACACGCAAAAAGCACTTAAAACTAAAACCGAAAACGGAAAACGGAAAACTGAAACTGAAACTGAAACTGAAACTGAACTCAAGAAAATTAATTGCAATAAACGTGGCGAGAAGTTGCGACGCAGCCCAACTAATGAAGTGTCGCAATGGGATAATTAAGCTTTTAATCGCTCTGGCTGTTCCCATGTCCCATGTCCTGCCTCGTGCCCCTGCCTCGACCAGCACCCTCTTGTGTTAACGTGCTTAGTTCGCCGAGTAATTAGTATTTTATGATCGATTTGTGCACACACACACACATAATTTAATTTGCAATTTCCTGAGGGCGCCGACCGGATGCGACAATGAAACTTTAAATCACACCAACGGGGCGTCATGTGTGACCAAAAAGTTTTTGCGGCTTGTGCCTAGACAAGAAAGCGCCAACTTAAACAGTCAGCCAAAAGGCAAACAACACAGCGAAACAACAACAGAAATGAGCCAGGCCAAAGCTTCTTGGCAAAGATAAACATTGAAGGCATTCTCCTGCTCGCTGTCGACATCCTCGCCGTCGTCGTCGCCGTCGTCGTCGTCGGTGTCGTCGTTGTCTTCGTTGTCGCCGTCCATCCAGCTAATCCTGCAGTCGTGTGAAAGTAGCAAAAGCCGCAGCCTTGAGGCTGTTAATCCTTTAAATACAATCACAGCCAGCCAAAAAAGTGGGTCGACTCAAGGAATTCAAAATAAAATTCAAATTGGAAAATATAAAATTTATAAATAAATAAAATATGTAAATATTAAATAAATATATCTTTAAATAAATAAAATATATGTGGTTAGGAAATTTATTTTATTTTGAATTTCTATTATACGCAGTCCGAAATGGGATTATTGGCAGAAATCAAACGAAAACTAGAAAGGAAATATAAAAAAATTAATATAAAATAAATTTAAAACAAAATTTAAAATTAATAAAATAACAAAAAATTAAAAATAAATTGACAAATAAATAAAATAACAAAAAATAAATTAACTAAATAATAAATAAATAAATAAAATAAATTTTTAAAATTCATATATATACTTAGAGCTTAAATGCGCTGCTATTATTTTGAACACAACTGTATATTTATATTTTAAAGAAGATATAGTAGATAATTAATAAAAATTTATATGAATAATAAATAATAAAACTTAAACATATTTTATTAAACAAAAATATATAAAAATAAATATGTACTGAATGAAATTTGAAATTTAATAAGATTCAAATAATTACAACAAAATAATTGATGTAAATGTTAAAAAATAAAAATTATTGTATCTCATGAAACTTAATATTTATTCTGCTCTAATTCATTATTTTTTTAAGCTTAGTTTCATTTACTTGTTTTTAAAATTTGTATACCCTGAACCCATTGAAAATGGGAAATCAGGGTATAATGTTTTATATATATATTTTTTTAAAACTTAATATATTATAAACAAACTTTTTGAACAGCCCGCGTGCTAGCCCGCACTTGCAAGAAAAGACATAGAGCTTGGTATCTATGTATGTGTGTGTGTGTGTAGGTGTGTGTGTTTTGGCCGACATTAAGCTGATTGTTTTGTTTGGCTTAGCATTGAAATGTTGATATAAATTAATTAGTAACAAAAGGGCGACGAGCCAGCTGAAATATTTATTTATATATAGCTCTTTACACACACACACACATCCACACACTTTTTCTCACACACACACACAACAAATAAGCCTGCAGCAGCCACAGTAAAATAAATAGTGCAGAAATATTTAAAAGGTTTGTCGCTCCTTTTTTGGAGCTTTATTTACAACTGGCTTTTGGCATTATTTATATTTGTATATATATATATATATATATATATTTGAGTATTTTTTTACACTATTTACTTTTGTGCATAAATGTAGATTGATTTGTGTATGATAATTGCGCACCTGTAATTGGACATTGATTGAGTTACTGTTCGAAATGATTGACCTATTTAATTGAAATTTAATACGACAATAATGTATGGAGAGTATTTGTATTTGTATTTGTGTGCTCGGATAATAATATCACTAATTGAAATGCGTCAAATGGCCAAATTGACAAGTTCGGACGGCCGGCTGCTGGCCAACTGACAAGTGCTGACATGACCCGAACTGTGACCCCATGCGATCAATTATCATCATTATTATTTGAATCAATTTGTTTTGCGGTCAGACCGAAATGCAAATGTACACAAATTTATGTTTATTTATTGACGCACGTCAAGGAAGTCACAAGATGAGCAGATTTCTGACATGGGTTATGCATGCCAGCAGTGTCGAGTTTCAATTTCTATTTACAGGTTAACAATTGTTGCAAGAAATATTTATTTATTCTATGCCATTTATGGAAATTCAAAATGAACTCGTAGATATTGTGGGTCTCTGCTCAACAGGTTTTTGGGCTGAGGCAACAGATAATATTGCTTTCTGTTCCTCCCTTTTATGCTCTGTTTAAATTTTCCTGTTTTAAAGGTATATATGTATATTTATGTATATATATATATATCTATTCTTAATACCAGTTGTTGAGCTGCTTCTGCTTCACTTCCCTCTCTCATCTTTCCGATTTAAGGTGTTAGACAGGCTTTGGCTTTAGGCTTTAACTCACATTTCAAATTAGTTCTTTCTCTCACTTTCTCCTCTCTCAGCCTCTCATTGCCCTAGCCTATCTCATCATCTGTGCAGCTTTTCTCTTGTTACTTTTGGCTTTAACTTACAGCTCAAATTAGTTCTGAAAGCACCAGCTGCCCTTCTCTCTCTCTGTGTCGTCCCTTACACCCTCTCTCTCTCTCTCTCTCGTCTGCAGTTAGTTTGGCTTTGGTCGTAATTCAATTGCAGCCAACCAAAAATTTGCTACGCATTTCTTTCATTTTTCACACCATTTTTTTTCACGCTTCTCAGTTGCAATAACTGAACTACGCGAGGCTACACACACACACACACACACACACTCGCACATACATGTAAATTGGACTCTGCACTGATGAGCGATGCTCTGTCGGATGTCGGCACGTCTGTCTCCGTTCTCGTTGTCTGTCGCTGCAGTTTTACATTTGCCCGTTCGCTGTGGCAGTTCCATGTTTAATTGCAACTAAAAACTGAAAAAAACAACAACTAAAGCAACAAAAACAACAACAACAAATTGCGCATGCAAGTTCTGTGAACTGTGTCAAAACATAAGGGTAACGGGGCACACAGGATGCTGTGACAAGAAAACCATCAAAAACAACAAGAAAGCGTAGGTTGGGTGATGGAGCACGACTAGTAGATACCCAGTGAAGTGCAATGGAAAGCAGATGGAGTGATTGTAGTGGAGTGGGTAAGGGAGACGGGGTGGGAGAGAGGGAAAGAGAGAGATAGAGATAAACAGGGAAATAGAAAGGAAGCGAGAGATAGACAAAGGCGAAGAGGGAAGAAGAAAGAAAGAGAGAGCGATATATAAATATATTTTTATACATAAAGAGAGAGAGAAAGATAGAAAGAGAGAAAAAGAGAGAGATAGAGAGAGAGATAGAGGGAGAAAGAGAGAGAGCGAAAAACAGAGAGAACGATATAAAGAGAGAGAGAGAGAGAACGATAGAAAGAGAGAGAATTACACAATTCTGCCAAAGAATGGCTTCAACAGGAGATAACAAAGTGCAACTCCCACACAACGAAAATATCTATATTAAATATAGAAATCTATAACTCAGGGTATTGGTAGATAGTTATCTTCTATATACCCAGGTTATATCTAGTAGCTTCTTCTTACTATTTTCTTATATATTAACACTTATCAATTTCCTACTCCATTAACATTTCATCATTATATACTTACATATTGTTAACGTACTCCGCCCTGAGTTAGGCTTACTCCTGGCTGTGTTTACTTTCTGTTTCCGACTATATCGTATTGGTTTTATTTGCAGCCAAACTATGTACACATGGATATGGTGAACAATAGGGGCGTTAGTTGGCGTCTTATCTGGCAATCTATCGCTATATCATGTAAGCGCCAATTATGAAATACGAAACGTTTTATAAATATATATGGATATAGATCCATGTAAGCGAAGCCATTCACTCCACACTTATTATGGCAGCGAGACATGGCAATGTCAGCTTGGCTGTCCCCACACATAGTGATTGACTACAATATACCCTGCTATTTTTGGCTACATTTTCACTGGGTATTGAAAACAGAGTGCGCCCAGTTTGTTGTTTAGTTTGCCTTCTGCCAGCTCTGTTTGTTTGCCTCGTTTGTTTGTCACTTCTCGTTTCGGTGCTTGCCGTTCGCCGTTGCCCGGTTTCCTGCAATTTGCGCGCAGCCAGCGTTTCCTCTTAAGCGCAGCAGCTGCGCCGCAGCAGCGCAGTAGGAGCAGTAGCAGCAGCAGATGCCGCAGGTGTTGGCAAAGTCGACTGCTATCTGCTGCAGCGAGCGACGCTGCTTTCCTTTTTGACACACCATTTTGCATGTTGCATGAGCTGTGTCTGAGTGTGTATGTGTGTGTGTGTGTGTGTGTGTGTGGCGCATATGTCACTTGTCTAAATAGCAGCGGCGTTCACCTGTACCAGGACTAGGACGAGTAGCCGGCCGTGGCCACTGGCGAACGTCTGGCCATGCATGCAAATGCAACATTTGCAACTGTTTGTGCGGCCATGTTGTTATCTTCCTCCTACTTTTTCTTTTTTCCTTCTTTTTTTTTTTAATTTAATGCTCTGTACAACAAGGTGGCAACACTGACACCAGCGACAACAACAACAACAAGAACACCAACCGGCAGTAATTTGGCCACCTTTTGCGCTATGTTTGTTTTGGGCAGCAAACAGCGAGTCGCGAGTGCCAACCTGGTGCAGGTGCAGGGGCACAAGGGGCAGGCTACAAGGGCAGCAGCACTGAGGCTTAGGGGCTATGTTTTAGCTCTACTATCAAATTCAACTGACTAAAATCTGTAAACGGGCAGTGACTGAACAGCGTGTTGAAGTGCTTTAAGCGCATGAATATTGAAATGACTGAAGACTGAGATTAAAAGTTTGCAAAAACTTTTTACAGAGATTTTATAGAGATTTTATTAGAGGGGTTACTTCTAAGAGAGACTGCCTATTGGTAGATGTTCTTTCATATTCTTTAAGTAGTTGAAGAATAATAATAAATTATTAGATTTTAAAAGAAATTTATATGATTTGATATTAAAGTTTGTTATGAAGAAGTATTTACTTTAATATTACAAATTTTTCTCTATAGATATGGTCTCCCAGGGCGTGTACTTGGAGCAAACTTCATTAGTGTTTTTCTCATGTCCCTAAACTCGATCGTTTTCTATGTTAAGGATGTTCGTCAATTCCATGCTCATGCTTCATCACATAAGATTTGGATACTATTAAGATATCCGCTTGAGTTTTCATAGACTCTTTGACGTTAGTGCTTAGACTCGACTGAGACGCTCAATATAATTTGATAAGATATAAGGTTATGATAAGATATATGAAAGATTCATTATAAGATATGACTTGTGTGTTGAATGAGTTAAAGAATAAGTGATTCTAATTATAATTATTACATATTACTGTTCAATATTTGAAAATTCAAAAGTAGTTTTGCTCTCCTGCTAATATATTATGGCACAGACACTATGAACATATCTTTCAATATTAAAATAACTTCAGATTGAGTGAGAGACTGATACTGATATCTTAGCTTAAGACAATTTGGAATATTTTATTGTAATTTTTTTAGCCCTATAATGCTCAGTAATTTTGTAGATTATCCATATGCACTGCGCACAAATATATAAATAAATAAGTCCAAGTCTAAGTCTTGAATTAACTCGAGATTTACAAAAAGTTCTTTATCTACTTTCATATCAAATATTTTACAATATTTTCATATATTTCACATTTCTTTTTTTTCCAAATCCCCTCCTTAAATTGCGATTATTCATACGCACAGTGAACGCATCGATGTGAGTGCATTTAAAAGTTGTACATTTCTATAAATACGTACGTTAGTATAATTCATATACGAAAGCAAACTGATAGCAAAGTATTTGCTACGCCCTTCCATTTAGATGGGCGCCGTGGCGTTACCCTTTTTATACCCTGAACCCATTGAAAATGGGAAATCAGGGTATAATGTTTTTGTGAAAATGTATGTAACAGGCAGAAGGAGACATCGCAGACCCCATAAAGTATATATATTCTTGATCAGCTCGATGAGCTGAGTTGAAATAGCCCTGTCCGTCTGTCCGTCCGTCCGTCCGTCCGTCCGTCCGTCCGTCCGTCCGTCCGTCCGTCCGTCCGTCCGTCCGTCCGTCCGTCCGTCCGTCCGTCCGTCCGTGTGAACGCAGCGATCTCGTAAACCACAAAAGCTAGAGATCTGAAATTTTCAGAGAATACGCGTCTATAGCCTACGCAGTACGAGTTTTTTTTAGATTTTCGATAACTCATCCCGTTTCCTTATTATCGATAAAAATCGATAACTTTTCTTCCGTTAAGCATACCGTAAGAGCTAGAGACTCCAAATTCACTGTGTAGATCCCTGTAATAAATGCGGACATTTTGTAATTTTTGGATTTTGGATGCCACGCCCCCTTCGCCCCCAATTTGAAAAATTCGTATTTCAAATACTAGAGACTTGTGCTTTGGCAAATACATACATACAAATAACATGATTACACTGTGCAAGTTTGATTAAGAAAGTCCATCCACAAAAAAAGTTATTAAACATTTAATTTCCCATACAATAGGCATATTGCAGCCCGAGCGCAGTCGCCGCGCTGACTGCGCAGTCAGCAGAGCGCGTGCTTATGCGTGCGTGCGTATGCATGTGTGTGTGTGTGTGTGTGCGTTGCTCGCAATATTTGTATATGTAAAGTAAGCATAGAATGTTGGGAAGATTGGCTCTTCGCAGGGTTCAGGGTATCTCGTAGTCGAGCCGTCTCGACTAGAGCACTCTTACTTGTTCCTTTTGCTCACTCACACGAAATTCAAACAAATGGCAAAGTTAAATTTGAAAATAATAGAAAAACTTTCTACAGTTGCGCTGGCAAACAGCAAAGGCAACAACTATAACAACAGCAACAACAACAACAATAACTAACGTAACAATAACAATAATGCAACTAAAATGAAACTATTTCGAGTGAAATAAATCTGTTAGAATGTGCAAAACTCCGCCAGCGCATTGCGGCGGGCATTTTCGGGTCGCTCCAACTCGATGTATATATATATATATATGTATATTTATATATGTATGTATAGATGGAAATGGGAAATCGAGTAGGGTTTCTTGCAAAGGGGCGGGTGGGTGTCATGGGTTGTGGAATCAGTTTTATTGCCAAACGTGTTTGTTGCTCAATTTAACTAAAAGTGCCAGGCATCGGCTGTCTGTCGACAAAAATATATATCGTACAAAGCAGTAAAAAGCAGCGGAACGACTTACAAATACCCTATATAAATATGAATAAAGTATAAAGCTTAGATTATTATTAATAAATATTTATTTATTGTATTTTGATAGAAGATTTAATAGAAAATATATATTTATTCAAAAAGACTTTTGATAAAATAGAATTCTAAAAATATATATAAAGAACCTTTATTATATAGAAAATAATTTTTTATAAATATTTCTTAAACATAAAAAATATTAAATATTAAAATAAAATTCTCTAAAAAATTAAAAAAAAACTCTTTAAAAATTTTCAATTTAAAATAAAATATTTTTTAAAATAAGTAATAAAATATAAATATATATAATATATAATTCATATATAAATATTTCGTAAATTGTTTTATTAAATTAATAAATTCTATAAGAAATTGAAAAAAAAATATATTTAAAAATCTTTGATTTCTTAAATGTAATTGGAAAAAAATTGAAAATAAATTATAAATTTAAAATTTTGTATTAAAAAATATATTATAATATATATTATATATTCAAAAAAAAATTCTATGATAAATTTAAAAAGTTCTTTAAAATATTTTATTCCCTAAATGTGATTGGAAAAATCTAAAAATTAACTTCTAATTTAAAATAATATATATAAAAAATATAAAAATATATAAATCCCCAAAATATAAATCCATATATAGCCAATCCCCAAAAGTTCATTTCATTTGTATATTTAAAAGCTTTGCTGAAGTAATATATGTGATCAGCTAATACAACTCTCTAAATAGATTATTGCTAAACAAATGGAAAACTATTTGGTTATTCAGCTGGTTGTCATTTTAACGAAGCGCCACGATATTTATCATGGAATGTATATATATGTATATATACATTTGTACAAATACACAGAGAAATATGTGTTTTTATTCTTAATTTTATTTCAATTTCCATTATTTTTATATAGTTTTGCATTAGTCACTTTTCGTTCTCGTTTTATTCATTTGCAAGTTGGACACAATTTTTTCTGTTTTGTTTTCTTTTTCGGGTTTGTGATTTGAAATCGATGCATAAATCATGAATGGGGCATCATTGTCGGTTAGCTGGCGGCATTTATTGCCTGGCTGTTGGTTTATTTGTGTTGTTGTTTTTTCTGTTGTGTATTTCCGTGCGTCGCTGTAAACATGCGCTCGATGGCTAACAAAAATATTTGCGCTATGAATATGCATGCGGCGACAAGTTGAACAAAGAAACAAACAGTCAAATGTCAACAATCAGCGTGCGGGCCACCAAAAGATCGCCAACTTTTTGGCCTAGAAAAAAATGTGATAGCATGAGGCAGAGACAGAGAGTGAGACAGAGAGAGAGAGAGAGAGAGTGGGGGAAGTTACATTTGCCATGGCCAATTGCCTCGCAGGTGACGTGCTACTTGACAATTGCTACGTTTTCGATTTGCCGAAAAGTGGCAAAGAGAAGGAACAACAACAACAACAACAGCAACAACAACAACAATGGCAACAAGGTCTGACATCAGAAGGTGCCGGCACGCCCATTTAGACCGTGTGCTCAGTTCAACGCCCCCGCAGCGAGCGTCGACGTTTACGTGACTTGTTTCATAAACAAACAGCAGGCAAAACTGCACGGAAATTGCCAGCATAGTCGTCGTAGGTGGCGAACGTACAGACAGTAAGCAATGGAACGGACAGATACAGGACACATTGACAATGGCACAGCAAGGCACACAGGTGTCCCCATTATCTGTTCGTGTGTGTACACTGAGAGAAAAGCGGCTGAAACGAATGCGACTAAGAATTGGATAAGATGAGTTTGGTAAGTAGGAAAAAAGAAGTGTATGTGATACAAGGAAGAAAAGCAAGAGAATGGGAAATAGAAAGAGAGAGAGAGAGGGAGAGAGAGAGAGAGATAGAGATGGGGTGGTGATAAAGTTAGATAGAAAATGTTTAAGAGAGAGATAAATAGTAGGAAAGTCGCTCTCTCCTCTAAAGACAGATATATACATTAAGGAAGGTAGCGCGATAAAGATAGAAGGAGAAAAGGAGAGAGAGAGTTAGAGAGTAAGAGAAAAAGAGTGGCTGAAAGAAAGAGGGAGACACAGAACAAACTAAAGAGAGAGAGGGAGAGAGAGAGAGAGAAAGCGGAATAAAGACATAGACTGACTGATACTGATAGAGAGAGAGAAAAAGGTTAAAGTAGAAAGAGTGTGAGAGAATGAAAAAGCGCCAGAGATTGATATATATTAAGCGAGAGAACGAGAGAAAGGGAAAGCGAAAGAAAGAAAGGAAGGGCGAGAGTAAGATATACACATATATTGGAGTATTAGACCCAGCAAAATCTAAGCCTAAATATTATAGGACTGGATAAGAAGTTGTTAATCTATATTCCAAGTTTTACTTCATAAAAGAAACATGTCGACGTTATTCACAATAGACAACCAACTAAAAGAAATAGTATATCCAGCTTAAAGCCTTTCTTAGTTAGAAAAACAAGATACCTTACCATCAAGATAGAATATTATAATTAATCACATTATATTACTTCATATAATGATGACAAATTTAATTGCTTCGCTCGTACCTTTTTCACTAGTTTTCCCCTAAAAAAAACTCTGGCCTGTTTTTCGGCCAAGTGTAGTGGATGTGTGCGTGCCTGTCTGTGCGGCTGACATTGAGCAAAGCTGCTTGCTCGACAATTTGCACTTTTGCATACAAGTCGGTAATTGTTTCCGCCCAAATAGTGCAGCTGGGCTCGCATGGCAGCGAGTGGGCGCAATTATGACCGCGAGCCCCATTTTAATCATTCAAAAGTCAGCGAAACCGTCAGCCGTAAGGGCAGCTGCGTCCATTTTTGGGTCTGTCATCTGTGCTGCGCTGTGCTGTGCTCTGCTGTTGTCGCTTAACCAAGTTGTGCAACAATTCAACGAACATTGCTTTCAGCTCTAAATGAGACATGAAAAGACACGAAACTTTTCTCATTACGCTCACACACACACTCACAGGCAGGCAGAGAGTTTAAGCCACTTATGGACGCCCAAAAACAAAAGTGCCAGCACCCAAGTTAAGAGAGAGAGAGATACAATCAGGCAGGAGGTTGTTCAAGTGCAGTCAGCTTGAGGGCAAAGTCAACGATGCGGGCAACTACGATGGCATACCACACCTACGCTCAGGTGAGGCTGGCTGCATGCGAGAAGCCAAGTTTCTGGGTGCAAGCAAATTTTCGCGTCAAGGCAAAACTTTCAATGCATATTCAACATCATTAGGAAAGTCAGGACAAAGTAGCTCGTCCTGGCTGCTGCTGCTGCCGCTGCTGCTGCTGAAATGTAGGCTAACATTGGTGACAAAAGGGCAAAGACGGGGTGGCAGCTGGACAGTCATGTCATTTAGGCGTTTATTCTCTTAAATATAGTGAGACAATGCTTTAATAAGTATAACTATCCAAGAAAATGGAACACAAAAAAACACTACATGATTTCGCAGGCACAGCAGCGACCAGTCGGTGCTGTTTCGGAGCCGGGCTCGAGGTCGAATTGGCAATGGATCTTGGATCGCTTCTTCAACGATGGCTTCTTTGGCTGCGGTTGCTTCTGCTTCCGGTCGCCCACAGACTCGATGATGTTGGACATCGACTGCGAACCTATCTCCAGCTGCGCCCCCGCTTGAGCCAGGGCCTGGGCCTGGGCTTGGGCCTGAATGCAACTCTCGCTCCAGATGCCATCATAACGCGGTCCATACGATATGTCCTCTCCAGCAGCATTGCTCCAGCGTGTATAGTTGACCACTGGGAGTCGTTGGTTACCTAAAGCAGTTGAGCGACGTAAATGAGTTACTAAATCAATCTCAGCTACCTACATTCTTCGACTATTTTGTTAGCCAGCAAGCCGTTTCTAACGCCGGGCACAAAATCGGGTGCCTCCGGATTGAGGCGTTTGTCCAAAGTGCGGCTGCCACTGGGCAGGACGCAGGCATCGTCCTCCTCGGATTGGATGCCCTCTGGGTCAGAGCGTTCATCCACCTCGGTGGTTGTCCCTACATCAATACCTTCACTATCGTTGCGCATTCTTCCTAAATTCGTATTCCTCGCAGCACTGCAAAGCATAAATATATATTATATACATATATATATATATGTCTATATATATATATCAAACAATTCAACAATTTTGAACTCACACTGAACATATGACAATATATACGTGTGTGTCAAGGACGGAGATCCTTGATTGTTGACTCCTTGTTATTATCACAAGCTGCTCGCACTTCCCTTGTTGATTTTTCGAAAAGCTTTAAGTTCCCTACGTTTGGGAGCTTAATAAAAAAAAATTATTAAATTTCGTTTCACATTTGAGTTACATATTTCTTGACAGCTTAATTTCTGAACACAATTTCAAAGCTATATTGAGAAATTTGAAAAAAAAAAAAATAATCAATGCAAATTGTTCAGTTTTCTATTGTTTTCACAGTTTATTTATTGTTTTTATTTTTTTAAATATTATTTTTTTATTACATAATGCCTGCCACTTGCAGGTGCATGGAAATTGCAAAGCTTTGCAAATTATATATTTTATACATTTTTCGATATCGTGTTCATTGACTGACGCTGGGCTGGGCAAGAGCATTGTTGGAAGCTGCACTAAATAATAACGTTTTGTGGGGCGCTTTTTATGCTTTTGAGCATTGTTAGAGGGAACAAAACGCAAATAAATATTCTGCAATAAGAAGCATAGAGAGCAATACAAGTGGCAACACACAATGCAGCTGGTTTTTAATGCTATTGTAGTATTTGTGACTGCCACGCCCACCAATGTAAACAGCAACTATCGCATAGTGCATGTAAAACCGTTGCCCAACACTGAACACAGAAAAACAAAGTCCTGCCATGGCAGTTGCCAAATATTTTGCCGAGCCAAATAAATCCATTTCAAAACCAATGCTAGAATGGGGGAGGGAGAGGGAGATGGAGAGGGAGAAGGGGAGAGGAGTTGGAAGAGTAAGAGGCAACCAAAAACCCGCTTCAAATCGATATGAATCGCAGCGAATGCGAGCTGGCACAGTTCGAGTATTAGTGGATTAGAGAGTGCAGCGAACTCACTAAAGCCCTGAGACCCGATGTGAAACCGCACAAACAACGAACAACAACAATAATAACAACAAAGCGAAACAACAATAACATCGTAAATAAATCAATGTAAACAATCGAAACAGTTGTCGGTAAATTGAAATTTGAAATGCAATGCAGCAGCCTCTGTCTGAAATCTTACGAGTCTTTCGAGCAGCACAACAGACTGGCAGGGGATGGAAGGGAAATGAAAGCAAAAGAAGAAGACGAAGAAGATGAAGCAGAAGACACATTGTAGCGCAGCACATTAAGCGCTAATTGACAAAATACCTCGACCTAGGCTCAAGTATGCGTTACACAACACTGGCAGCTGCCAATGCCGTCCAGACTAAAGTCTCGACAAAAGCTCCAGCAATAATAAAAATCAACCGACAAAGTGAGTGTGTGTAAAAGGAATACAGAGCAGACAGTTTGAAGGGCGCACAGTGGGCATAATAAGCATTTATGGAGTTAAAAAAATATGAGAGGAAAATTTTAGTAAAATTTTTGAAAAATTCTTGGATCTATATCGGATATATATTTCTTATAAGTTTATCTGTACAGTGCACATATTTGGCAGTTATGTAGTCAATAAAATTGTAGAAAAAATTTTAGAAAAAAACGGAGATAAAATTGTAGAAAAAATCTTTAAAAAATTCTTAGAAAAAATCTTAGAAAAAATCTTAAAAAAATCAGTTCAACGATTTGTTGTAAAACTTTTTTAGCTACATATAAAATAAATATGAAATATATTTATTTAACTTTTTTCTATATATAATAGTGCGAATGTTAACTAAATTTTAAGCATGGATGTATGTATATTATCTCTTATCTATTTTTTCCCCCATATACCTTAGATTCTTGCCAGGTATCTAGTTCTATACAATCTATACATATATATATATATATACATGTTGAGGCGTTAGTAAATTGATAGCTTTTCATTCCAATTTACCTGCGCCCAATAATGAAACTCCCATTTTTTTGGCTTTGACAATATATGTTACTCCTTCCAAGATTGCTCTTCTTGTTCCACAGTACTAGATCAAGTCAGAGACTTTCTGTCAAACTCTCCGTATCTAGATGGATTCTCATCTTTTATTGAAGTCAAGGCAACCCTATGTGGAAGGCATAAGAAGCCCTCTCGCTTACACTCAGCAATACCAATACGTTCAGCAAAAACTCTAGCTGTCTCTCTCGCAGTGAGAATTAAAGTATATAGAATAGAGATCACTCGGATGACACAAGCTGTCAGGCTCTATCCAATACAATTGCAACAGTAGGAGGCCATCACAACATAACACCTAACAGACTCTGTTGTTAATTTCATAACATCACGTCATAATATTATATGTATCTGTGTATACATCTATTTAAATCTCTCATCTTCATGTCTCTCTAATTCTCACTTATATTTAGCAAAATTTCTGCTTCTTTACATCTTCTTTCCCTTCTTTCATCTAGCACGCCCATTGTTTTGGCCATTCTCAACTCAACTCTTTGTTCGCCACTTTTTGGTGTGAAGTCAGAGATTGTCTTAGATGTGGGGTGCGTGGGTGCGGCATCGTGTGACACGTGTCATGTGGCACTGCACCAACTGCCGGACAAGGCAGACAGTCGAAGAAGAAGAAGCAGAAGAAGTTGCACAAGAAGAAGAAGTCTGTTCAAGCAACTGAAAGTAAAATGAACTGGCAATGAAACAAAAGCGTTGCCACAACTCAAACTCGGCCTGGCTGACTGTCGACTGTCGTCTGTCGACTGTCGACTGTCGACTGCCCACTGCCGACTTTTCAAGTTTCAGTTAACAACAAGCAAATGAAGAGTAGACAGCGGCGCGGTGGGTGGGCAAGTGGCATGTCCAAATGGCATGTTAACGCTGTCCGGTTGCTGCTGGCTGCCATTTCACACCGCGCAGATTTTATGTACTGTGAAATCTTCAATGCGCCGCCACGTTCAAAAAACTTGCGCAATAAAATAAAGTAATTAAAAACCGCAATTTCCAGCAACACAAAACGGCCCAGGAGAATTGGCTAATCTGCAGCATTTTTTATTGAGGAAATACAAGTAGGTAAATGCCAAGCATGTGACCCCGCCTGGCCCGCCAGCCCCGCTCTCCCTACCTTCCACAGCGAGTGACAGAGAGGAGAACATTTTTATGATGGTATTACAAATTTTAATGTTTGGCTTGTTTGTAATTAAATTTGGCTTTTTTGTTGTTGTGTTTTTATAGTGACTTTCGTTGTTGTTTTATGTGTGACTTTTATGGGCGTGACACGTGAGCTATTTTTATGACATTGAAACGGAAGCAGTTGCCATTGTTGTCCCTTTAAACTTTTTAATCACGCAAATGCGCCCAGCGGCTAGTGAAAATTCTAATTAAAATAAATTGCCGTCAAATTGGCTGCATTGTTGCCGGCCCGGTCCGGCCCGGTACCACTACAAACTGTGTGGCCATTATGTCAGCTGGCCGTTGTTCAAATTAAATGTAATTGCCATTGATTGCTGCTTAGACTCGAGTTTCCCCCCACCCCATCGATATGTGGGTCAAAGCGTTTTGCAACACTGCCCCAAAACTATTCGCAAAGTCAACATTTCGATTGGTGTCGTCTGGCTGCTGGGCTTCCCTTACAACTGAGCTGTTGAGCAAGTGTGAAAGGAAAATAGCTCAGAGCTTCGACACAGTCAAACACTTTACAACACTGGCCGCCACCACAGACAAACTTAAGCACAACACTGGCTGCGACCTAAAAGTAAACAGCACAACTGTCCCAAGTGACTGAAAACTTTGCCCAACAATAAGTTTCGAATCATCGCCGCCATGTTCTATTGCTCTGCCTCCCGCTCTCTCTCGCTCTCTCTCTCTCTCTCTGTGTGTTACAGCCTCGTTTGTCATCCATCAATGAGTGAAAAGATTCCAAACATTTCAAATATACACAAAGTATAGACTCGCTAGAGACTCAGCGACAGCCATTGCCAGCTAGCCATGGCTACATGTCAATTTGTTGCGTATACGCCACATGGGACAGCCAGCGGCTGGCGTCTAGTTGTACCGCCAAATGGCAGCCAAACGCATTTGCAATTGCCTTTCGGTGCGAGTGTGAGTGCTCTGCATAACTATGAAATGCACGGCAGTCCACTGCAATTTCCGGCCAAATAGAACGCACTCGTTGCCATTGCGCGCGTGTTTTTGGTCCACCCAATGGTCCGCTCCAAACTGCGCGAATGGTTTGAACTTTTCAAATATTTACAGCTCACGAAAGTCAATGACACAGCTGTAGCTGTAGCTGGTTTAATGAGCTTTAAGCTTTAAGCTTTTGATTTGAATTTGTGTTGAGCTTTCAGGTGCTTAAGAAGTTGTATGAAACTCTGACTAAGAGAATTACTTCTAGTTGCGGTAACTAAGATATGTCCGACATTAGCTAAAGCTTCAGCTTCAACTTATTCACATTAAATTCACTTTTTTAGCTTTTCAATTATCTGCTATTATCATAAATTATGTATAAAAACAATTGAAATATTTACTGCTTGCTTCAGCTGAAATGATTCGATTTGAGTTTTGCTGTTCGCTTAATTTTTGTTTTGGCTCAATCGGCTCGGGCGCTCTGCTGCTCTGGTGCTGCTGCTGGTTGTCTCAATGACACATGTCAATTATGGATATGTATTTTTTATGATGTTTAACGTATTCAGTTGGCTTTCATTTGACCTTTGGCTGGGCAAGTCGGGGGCGCCTCAGTAATTTGTCCTTGGCAGCAGCGTTGATAAATCATTTAAAAGTAAGTCATGTCATTTCCGTTTTATTTGGTCAGAGAAAGAAAGGGAAATTTTCGCAGGCGACAGCGGGAGCGAAAACAATAAGCAAATGTAAATCAACAGAATGAAAAAGGCATTCAAATTGTCAGGCGGGGCGTTAAGGAAAAGCAGCGAGATTATTAAATCCCTACATGACAATCGACAGCAGCAGAAGCAGCAGCAGCAACAGCAACTGTGGTCCTTCAGCCACAGCGTTGACAGCATTGTCAGCGTTGTCAGCCTCAGTTTTCGCGTTCGCCAGCAGCTCAACTTATTGTCCTGGATGCCACGACAAGGACACGGCCAGCACAGTCAATAATGCCAAAGTGGCGCCAGTGAAAGTTCCCATCAGCAGACGAGACGAGTGAGTCGAGTCGAGTCGACGTCCGACTGTCATATGTGTTCAGGTGCAATTATGATTTCTTCTTTGCTTTCCCCTTTTTTCTCATGCACCTTTTAAATTAAAGGCAATTATCCTTATGTAAATTTTTCAGCATGCACTGACACAGCTGACAATCGCTACAGACAATTTTGTTCATAACTGCTAGCAGCCCATTATTATTATTATTAAAAATTTAATTGCTTAACAAAACTAGCTGAATGGTAATTATCAAACATGATTATGAAAGGAAAAGTAACTCCATTGGGGAATGTATTGAAGAATAATATTATCAGAGTGAAACTTTATTGATTTGATTTATTTCAGAATAGAGTTTCTAAAATTTTAATATTTATTTAATCTTTTTTTTCTTTTACTGTATTTTTCTTTGTGTTATTGAAATATTTTATATTTGTGATTAATATTTTTGAAATTCTATATTTTCTTTAATTTAAAGAAATAATTTTTTTTGTATGCACAATATTTATATTTTTGAATTTAATATAAATTTATTTAATTTATTAGTTTTCTTTTGTATATTTTTTTGCATTAAATTTCTTGTTTGTTTTTATGCCCAACTGCCTTTGACTATGCACATTTCTTTTTCTTATTTATTCAATTTATTATTTATTATTAAAATTTAATTTAATTTGAGCTTAGTTTTACTTAAATTCATTTGTCATAGTCAAAAATTCTATTTAATCAAAAACATTTGTTGTCAGCACAAATTTTTGCCTTACTGTTGATAGTTTTCTTAGAAAGTTTGCAATGATTCAAAGTGAACTTTCTCTTTCCACCTATGAACGAAGTGTATTCAAAACTTGTATTCGATACTTTTTGTGCAGATAAAAGGATAGTTACTTTAAATGAAATGCTAATAACATTTCTATGCCGCAAAATTGAAGTTATTTCTCCAACTGTCTCTCTGCCTCTCTCTCTCTCTCTCTCTCTCTCCATTGGCAACTTTTTGATTTCTTTGAAAGCATCGAGGGAAAGTTCGGTTTGAGTTGCTTGTAAAGAAGTTTTGCTTCGATAGAGGCTCGCATCTCGCAAGCGCTTTTCGCTTTTCACTTTTCACTTTTTACTTTTTACATTTTCCTCGGTCTCAACTTTCAATGTGTTGACTCAAGCGCCGCAATTTAATTTGCCATCCACTGTTGGCTGATTCGGCCCGAGTTGCCAGAGATTTTTGGCCAAATTGTTTAAGATTTTTGCCCAAATAGGTATGCAATAAGTTTTTGCGGCTTTCGCACAAAGCCGCAACTTTGCTGCTAACCACATTATTTTATGCATCACAAATTAAATACATTTTGTTTGCTAACGCAAACATGTTAGATATACTCTCAAATATGTCGGCATGTGTGTGTGTGTGCATGTCTGTGTGGGTGTGCGTGCGTTTGTCTGTTTGTTGATTGCTTTGATTTTTGGGCAGTAGACCGCATTATTTTGGTTGCAGTCATGTTTTTTGTTCAGGCCAATAACAAACTCAAGCAAACATGCAGCTCACTTTCATTCTCCAACTCTCTCTGTGTGCGTCTCGGCATGCAGACTTAAATTAATTACACGTCTGAATGCATTCAACAACTGCCTGGCAAGAAATTACAGGCCAGCATTCTTACATTATTAACCATTGTTAATTGACGGATGTTCATGCATTTATGGAAATGTATCTTAGTTGAATAACTGTCACATTTCGAACTTATTTGCCGCTTCAATTAATCTGTGGCATTTATTATTATTAGAGATTTTCTGCACAATTCTAGAATTTACATAATTACTTGGAATTAAAATTTTATAGTTGTTGAGTTTTGGAATACTCAAGACTCATAATAAAGTTCATTTGATTTCACTTATTGTATGCAAAGAAGGGCAGGAGAATTTACTCAATGAGAGAAAAGCTCTTTTTAATATGCTCCATTTCCTGCTGGAAGAGAAAGGGCAAGAGTTGGGGCAGAAAAGATATTTATATAAAAATATGCATTAGGGTAGAGCTCTTCGATTTTTCTATGCATAAGTTTATATATATATATATGCATATAACTTATATTAATATTATGTTAAGCAACACTCACCACCCACTGGCATCAGCTTGTCTAATATGTCTTATAAACATTATGTTGAGATGTTTAAGGTGGAGAGACTACCGCAGTGGTTTGCTCATAACAATTCTATTTGCATGCAACATGCTTGTCAACTGCAGTGGCATGCGTGTGCATGTGTGTGTGTGTGTGTGTGTGCGTGTGTGTATCTGTGTGTATAGTAATGTTTGCTTAGGCTATTCAATTTCTGGCTTAAGCTGCCTGTGCAGCCTCCTCACGCTGTCACGCAATGCTGTGTCACCGCACATGGCTGGTTAGCAAAATTTGTGATTGTATTTGACTCAATCAGAGCTGGACATAAGTACAGCCCACAAACATGCACACCCACACACAAACCCACTCACACACACAGTTGCCCTTTGTAATTAGCTCATTTATGTTGATTTGCTTTGACAACGCACCTTAAAATATATACATAAATTGCTTCAATTAATTTGGCCTATTCATTATGCTCGATGCTCGTAACGAGCAACCACATATCAAGCCGCACAAACCGAAAACCAAAGCAATTCATAAATTTGTGGCAAAATGTTATCGACCATTTTCCAAATGCTGCGGTCAACCCGTTAAGTGCAGTTGACTCGGCATTGCAACACAGTCAAATGACATTTGAACAATTTTTTGGCCAGGTCATAATTAAAAGGCATTCAGGATTGACCTTTAATGTTGAGCTGTAGTAAATGAAATGCTTAAATAAATTATTATAGAAATCTTATCAAGGTGAAATGAATAAGTTTTAGAATTGGAGAATTATTATAGAAAAGATACATAAAACTTGTTTATGTTAAATACTGATTAAAGTTTAAAGTTCATCAATTTCATTTCATTACACAATTTAAAATACGCTTCAAGCAGCTGCTTCAATCATACCCTTTTTTTAAATGCGAATTTGTTTCACTCTCCCTTCTCCAGATCCAACCACCCCCCTCACTTGACCTTTCAATGCCAAAAAGAGCCATTCAGCGTCAGATTTGATTAACATTGAAAGGCTTTCAATTAAGAGCGCAAATTGGCAGTGCAGATGAACAGCTTTTATGTAGCTCGATTGATTGGCGTCTTTTGTTGACCATTTGCAGCGAAGCTTACAAAGTGTCTAACATGGCGTATGCTTAATGCAGCGAGCAGAGCGGAACAGACTGCAGCTCTATTCAAATCAAAAAGCAATTTGAGTGAGCAGAGAAGGAGGAGATAGATAGATAGAGAGAGAGAGAGAGAGTGGCAGAGATGCAGGGCTGTGTGTTTAATAATCTTATAATTGCAAACTATGAAACTTAAGCTGCTCAAATTGAGTCTCCTCGAGTTGGATTGTTGAAGCAGCTGCATATGTTTGTTTGCCTGGGCGTTAGAGCACTTGATTTGCCAAAAAGCGGCATGGCAACCCAGTGCTCCTGCTCCTCTATGTGTCTATGTGCAATAAATAGAAAATACTTAAATTGCAATTGCAGGGAGTGGAGCAGTGCGCATACGCCATGTGTGGCTTGCTCGCTCCTATCGCCATTCCCGGTGTCGTCGCTAGCTGCTTAAAACAATTAGAAATGCAACATTGTTTTAATCTCTTTCGCATTCAACGCAAATTGCTTGGCATTACGGCGCTGCCGAACCGCATTTAGAGCAGAAGGCAGAAGCTGAAGCAGGAGCAGCAACACCAGCTAAGAACTGTTATGGCTTAAACGCCTCGGTTGCATTTGTGGGCTGCTTGCCTCAGTACCTCAATAACGAGTGCAATAATTCGAATTTGAGCACTTGCTACAGCCGGCAGCTTACGGCACTCATTAATTTTTGATGCCCAAATGTTGTCTAGCGCAACCAATTCTTGTTACGTTTTAATTGTATAAGTAGTTCTGCATGTATGTGGTTTATAAGTAGCGCCATTAACGCAGCTGAATGAATTATTGAATGCTTTGCGAGTCATAGCTGGCATTACTATTGAGTTCAGGCATCTATCAGAGCTGATAATATGTGTCAGGGTCAAGGGTCAGTCAGGATGAGTATAGGATAATAAGAGAATTGCAATAGATTTCATGGAAAAATAAACTAAGGTAATAAAGTAAAAAATATATGTATATATATTATATATAAAATTCTCTCTTGTCATTTTATTTATAACTGGCTAATGTGATTCTCAAGTTGCATCGCGTTTGCCATGTCCAAACAATTAGCGAATTTAAATCATTTTATACTGAAGTAAAATGAATTTATGCATAAGTATATATTCATACAGGCACACACACACACTCATACACACACACATTCGCACTCAAAGAGACACTCTCACTGCAGTAAGCAAAGAGGGCAGCAGAAAAGGTGTAACCTTTGTGATGCTCTGCGAATTAACTTGTTTATGGAGTGATGAAAAAAAGTATATTAGCTAATGTATATATATTTTTCTGTAATATACATATATATTATATATATGCCCTATAATGAATATAATGCAATTAATAAGAGCAAGAAGTAGTTTTTAAGGCTTTCAGCAAAACTCTCCTCACATATATACCATTCACATGCGCCCCAATTATCTTCACAGCCACGCTCATAGCGTATCATACCGTCAGTCATATCCTCCAACAATATTCTTATTTGCTTAGTTGTGTGAAAGTTGTTTTTCATACACCGCATGCACATAAACTTTAAAAATAAGCGCTGGCTCGTCGTGGCGGGGCCGTGGCTGTGCTCGGCAGTCAGCGAGCGGCAACACCGAAATAAAAACACACAAATATTTAAATGTATAATGAGCAGCTGAAAGCTTTTTAATGGCTTTTTAATTAGACGAACGGCGGACTATGTGTGTCAGTATGTGTGTGGGTGTATGGAAAATTAGCAATTGCCAAGGTAGCCTAATTATGCACAAGTCGAGAGATATTATTATAGCAGGCCAAAATCTCACCAGTAGCAAAGGATGCTGACCTGTAGCTGTAGCTGATAACAAATCTGATACATATATCAGCAACAGCTGGTAAATCAAGACGGACAGCTGCGCGCTTACTTCGAAATGAAACTCAGTATAAGCTGCATTTAAGCAGCGCGCAAAAGTATGCTACACTTTTTTTTCAGAACACTTAATAGCCATCCCACTGACGCGCATTGTACAATTTTTTATGTTTAAGTAAATACCTAAGTGTTTTTAATTAGCCAGCACTTAAAGCAGACGCCCTCGAACATGATATCAGTTTCGAGCTATCAGCAACAGCTTGCAAGCGAAAGTCTGTGTGAGCTGCAATTGAGCAGCGCACAAAAGCATGCTACACTTTTTTAATGACTTGCCTTAGTTACCATTTACAAGCTGTGAAGATTTTGATATACTTTATATATAATATTTGAGCAGAAGCTGCCAATACTTAAAGTAGATGACCTCGAACCGAGAATAAACCTGAGTTATCTGGAGCAGCTTATATATGGCTGTTGAGTTAACTGGAAGCTACCACAAGTCGCAGTTGGGAAGCCCAAAAAAGTATGCTATACTTTTTCTTAGAGCTGACTTACATTGCTTCAACCTTAAGTAAAACATATTTAAGTTAGTTTATAAACCAATACTAATCTTCTTAAATCATTTAATGCCTCCTCTATTTCGACATCTGTCATCAAGTGAGCAAATTTATTTGCATATTTACGGTTTTGCGTTGCTTGCGCAAATCAAATTTGACAAAAATTTAATTAAATAATGCACTTACAACAATTTTAATAAGCCATATAAATAAATTTAAATAGTTTTCGCAGCAGACATACATATGCAAATACAGTCAGGCTGAGCTATACAAATGGCTGACGTTTGGCATAGCTAAAGCGGTATGTGTGTGTGTGGGTGTATATAACTGTGTTAGTAACAAATTTAATTTTGTCAAAACCGCAAATTGACAAATATTTTAGTTTGCATAATACACACACACACACACACTTATCCACCCACACACGCACACAGTTGGCAACAGTTAACGTCTATTTTAATTGATTTGCGCTAACTTTATTGATTTCATTTTGTCAACAGTTGTTACCAGCACCGCAGAGACGCATTATCCAAGTTGGTAACCCAAGTTTAACTCATTATTGGGTTCTTTATGATTCCTCTCGCCTCTGTTCCTCTCGCCTCTGTTGCCCCCCTTGCTGTCTCTCTCTCTCTCTCTCTCTCTATCGCTCTCTCTGTATCGCTTTGCTAATTTACATGTGCGACTTTCGCAAAGAGCTGCCGGCTGTTTACCATTTAGCCACGCTGGCAAATTTATGAGCCAGGCTCACTGCATTTGGCTTAAAGCCTACCAGCTAATGGTTCTCTTTTTTTTCGTATTCCAGTTATTTACGCAAATTACTTGCGCTTATTTATGGACTATGCGCAATAATTTTGTGGTTTAGTTCTATATTGGCAAATGGCTAATGAATATTTGAAGAGTATTTTAATCATATGAAAAGCTTATTTTACTCAGATTATATATAAATATGTATAAAATATAGTTTGATATATAAAAAAAAGTTTGAAAAATAGAAAAACTCTCAATAAACTATGGAAATAAGTAGAAAAAAATAGAGAGAAAATTAAACTTATGTACATTTATTATTAAAGTCTTCAAAGAAGATGAAGAGTGAAGGCAGCTCTGATATTTTTAATCATAATTAAAAAACAACTATCTCTGTTTGCTCCTCGACCAACTATATGAAATGCAATAAAAGAAAAAGAAATGAAAATTATTAAGAAAATATTTAAAGGAAGGGGAAAAAATATATAATTTGAATAAATATTTTATTAAAGATTTTAGATTTTAATGCAGTTAATAAAAAAAATATTTATAGATTTTAAAAAACTCTTTTATTGATAGATATATATTTTTTTTAATAAATTACATAAAAATCTAAAAATTTTAATATGAAAATATTTCTCCTTTATTACAGCACTAAGTTCCTACTTACTTAAATTAATTAATTAAATGTAATATATATTTTAAATAAATTTATGGCTTTTAATGCAAATATTTAAAGAGAGGAAAAAAATATAATTTTCTTTATTACAGTAATAAATTTCTGCTTAATAAAATCAATTTTAGAGTCAAGCAATTTAAGTTTGCTTCTGTTACCATAGAAGCCAATAATTGGCAAAGAGAATATTTAGAGACAAAGTCAAGTTGAATGGAGATTAGCTCAAGTTAAATGAACCGATTGGCTGAATGAATGTGTGAGCTGTTTAAATTTAAGCAATTAAACTGGCCCATTCATGAGCACAAAAGACTCTCGAGGATAGCAACTGCTTTTGTTTTCATCAATTTCGCTTTGCTGTCTGCTCTTGTCTGCCGTTTGCCTGTGGGGCTTCTTAGCTGCTTGTTGCTGTTGCTGTTGCTGTTGCTGTTGCTGTTGATTTTATATATTCAAATTAGTTCGTTTTGCACGAGTGCCACTCGAATAAAAGCTACGACAACTACTACTGTTATATTTTTCAACAACGACTGACTAAACCAGGAGACGAACTGACTGACTGACTGACTGAGTGACTGAGTGACTGACTGGGTGGCTGGATGACTGGGTTGACTGGTTGATGGAATGTTTGCCTGTGAGTGGGCTCATTCAGCAGTGCTATCAAGTTGCCTGTGAAGTGCTTATCCTCAAATCAGTGACACTTGAATGTGCAGCACAAGTGACTGACCAAGTGGCAGAGGCGAGGTGGAGTTCGAGACGGTTTGGCTGTGACAAAAGTGCGAAGCTCGCCTTCATTTATTTACTTTACCGTGCGCCGCTTGCCGCTTGCCGCTTGCCTCCCGCCTGCTGCCTGTTGCCTCTTGCCATTTGCCATTTGCCAACTGGCCAACTGGCTGGCTGGCTGGCTGGCAAGTGTTGTGAAGTGTTGTTTGCGGCCCTGATTGAGTAGCTAAATAAAGTTGGACAAACGCCCCTTTGTTGCCTTTGCCTTTGCCGTTGCCGTTGCCGTGGTGAGCGATTTATGGAACTACGTGTGAGCTCCAACGACGATGATGTTGTTGACGATGCCACTACTAATAGACTTAAGCGTATCAATTCTATCCCAACCCAAAGTATTCAAGTCTCGCCCCTGAATGTCTGAATGTCTGTGCTGGCAAAAAAAAAAGAAAAGCTTTACTCAAAAAGAAGACGAAGCAAAAGGTCGGCCAAATGAAATTAATCCAGTGAACTGCAACCGACTGTCAACTCGGCCATGGGCCGTACGCAACTTAATTATTAATAGAATTTTCGTGCGGAATTCGTAAGCTGACAGAGTGAAAAGCTAAGTAAAAATATTTCAAAAGCCGCGTCCGACAATCCGTAAGGTAGAACAAACGGCTGACAAGTGGATATTTGATATATCCAATTAAGTTTTCATGAGCAATCTTTAAAATGATTGAGAAATCATTTGTTATAGAAAGTTACGAGAAATTCGTTTTGGTCAGTGTTTGTTAAATGTTTAGATATGTGTGTGTTTGAATTATGAATAAAGTATATTTAAGTTGAAACACTAAAGATTTTTTCAGAGTTATTTGATAAATAATGATATGACATGATGAAGTGAAAGTGTGAAAGTAAGATTTAGTTGATTAGAGAGAAGGATTTAAGTTGTCATTATCATCATCACCATTGTATTACTGAAATCCATAAAAAATTATGGTATATTAAATATCCAATTAAGTTTTAATGATTGAGGAATCATTTGTTATAGAAAGTTTCAAGGAATTCACTTTGGTCAAAGAAACGAGTTTTGGTAAATGTTTAGGTATGTGTGTGCTTAAATTATGAATAAAGTATATTTAAGCTAAAAGACTAAAAACTTTTAGAGAGTAATTTAAATTATAATGATATGATATGATGAAGTGAAAGTTGATTAGAGAAAAGGATTAAAGTTGTCATATAAAAAAAAAATTTATTTTTGTATATTATTTATTACTGAAATCTAAAAAAATCTTAAATTATTAAATTTACATAGAGATTTGATAGATTTTTTCAATGTCCTAGATAGATAAAAATATTAAAATAAATTTTTATAAAATTAATAAATATTTTTTAAATTAAAGTTAAATATAAAATAAACAAAAATTATTTATGAAATCTAGTTTACTTTTTTCAAATTTATATATTTATATTTATCTTATATTTATCTTAACTTCCATTCAAGGCTTGCTTTAAGCACATCAAAGAGCATAAAATGAAATCTTACATGTACAAAAGCTCACAGATACAAATCTAAGCACTGCCATTTGCCGCCGTTAGGAGTTCAGACTAAAACCATTTTAAAGTATGGTCAGTTTTGGTTTGGACTAAATTGAGTTGAAATTTGTGGAGTTAATGCAATGTCTGGACAATAAGGGAAATGCATTGCGCGGCATTTTTAAGCCGTTTTCTGATGCATTCAACTGCCGCATTGGCTCGGCGGTTACAAATTGTTGTGGAAGAGGAGAGAGAGAGAGGGGCAGTGGGCAGTGGGCAGTGGGGGTCGTCTGTAAGCCAAGCGAAACTTATTTATAGTTGGTCGAGCGACGCAATTTATCGTCATTAGCGTGAACCGCAGCGAAAATTTCACTTGAAAATTTCACGAGCTGAAAATGAAATGCCTGCGGCCGGCCATTCGCTGTGGTCCTGGTCCTGGTGTTGCTCGGCGCCTTTGCTAATGATGAGAACAACAAGGACTAGGAGCAGAACATCGACAACGACAACGACAGCGACAACGACGACAGCGACAACGACAACGGTAATGATGATTACTGACGGTTTTAAATCATGCGCTAATTATTGCAATTGTTGCCCGCGGCTGGGCAGTTGGTCGGCTCGTTGATGACGCCTGAATAATTGATGAGGGGCAGGCAGACGACGACAACGACAACGACGATGAGGACAATGTCGCGGCTCGGTAATCAAATTGCAAAAGAGTTGACTTGCTATACAAACCATTTGCCATTTTGCCAGTCGCCTTTTTGCTTTGTGACTTTTGTGGCAACCGAAAAAAAAATAAATAAAACAAAAACAAGTGAAGCCTCTCAGCAATCAACCTAATTTATTATGAACCCAGCTCGCCCACTCTCTCCCTCTCTCTCTCTCTCTCTCAACCATTTCGATTTGATATAATTGCAAAACTGCATTTGCAGTTGCAGCCGCATTTTCCACCTGCTTGCCACAATTGTTGCGGCTCAGTTTGAATTGCACTTGGAGCCCCTCGAGCTGGGGCCCCCAGTCGATTGTAAATGACAATTAGTAATATTTTGTGTGCGATTCGCAGTTGCAGTTTGCAACCGCAAATATTGTTGCATGCGGCGTATGCGTGATATTTGAGCAACTATTATTTCAGCTGATTTATGTGCAATAAAAATATTTTTGTTAATTGTGGTCAAAAAGAATTAAATACGTGAATTATGAAATAATAATTTAGCTCTGATAATAGCTTTTAGCTATTTATAGAAATTTCTTTAAAGGAAGTTTGCTTACAAATCATATTATATATATCTCTGCTCTCAGCAGCAGCACTGCAGACACATAGCCTCAGGTAATGAGACACGGCTTAACGCTTTATGCCCACACATTCACACACACACACACACACACACAGAGAGAGATAGAGTAGAAGAGGAAGACAAACAACTCATTTCGCTCAGTGAACTCAACAATAAGCATAAAAACATTCATCACTGATTCACTACGTGAGCTGCTTGGCCAATTATTGGCGCCAAGGTGCAGATGCAGGCAACAACTGTATAATGCTGATGACGCTGCCAATGATGATGATGATGATGATGATGATGATGATGATGAGTATGATGAATATATGAGTGGCGCTGATTGAATATCAACGGCCAAGCACAAAAGAGGGCCAACAAGGCACACAGTTAACACTTTCTAGACTCGTTTCCGTCTGTTTTCTGCATGTAATACAATATTTGCCATGTGTCAGCTCTCACTCTCTCTCTGTCTCTTTCCCTCTGTATGTGTGTAGCATATTTTGTGCGCTAGTCAACTGTCAGATTTAGCGTTGTGCCAGCATAAAATGTTAAAATAATGCCAGAGTCATAGACAGGCTGTCTTTATTTTGGGCAGCAGCGCAGCGCCCGCATCAACATTTGCTGCATGGGCCTTGGGGCCGCATGCCACATGCCACATGCCGCTTGCCGCATGCTCATCATCATCATCATCTGGGCTAGCAGCTGAAGACCCAGTTCTGGTTCTGGTTCTGGTCGCCAATCCCTGGCTACCAGCAACATTATCAGCCATTTGTCGCATACAATCTGTTTGCCTTCTTTTTCTCGGTTTTCGTTTTCGTTTTCTTTTTCTATTTTTTTTTTTATTATTTTCCTCTGTCTCTTTTGGTTTTGCTACTTCCGGTGACAGCGTAATATTGTAATATGCTTATGTCTCTGTCTGTTTGCCTGTCTGCAGATATGGCCACGAGCATTGGGAATGGGAATAGTAGTAGATGTAGCTGTAGCTCTAGCTTGTGTACAAGTCGATGTCTATCTGGTTGGTTGGGCGCTCTTGGGTTGGGCTTGTAAGCAAATTTGCTTTGTCAGCAGTTGAAAGTTTTCAGCATGTTATTTATTATTGCGTTGGGTCTGCCATGCGTGAGTGTGGGTGTGTGTGTGTGTGGGTGTATGCATTGTTTTGTTACTTTTTTTTTATATTTTGGGAAATCAATCAAATAGCTCTGCCCTGTGGGTGTACAACTTGATTAAATTAAAAGGCAGCCAATGTATCTCACACAACCATAAATACACACACACACACACACACACACAGAGGCATGCACGTTTGCGTAGACATTACAGTTTGAAGACATGCAGCTGAAATGCATTTCGTGTTGCCTGCCTGTTTCATGTCCACAACAACAACAACAACAACAACAACAACACGACTAACAGTTAAAGCACTTCATATTGTATGTATCTCCATTTCCATGGCCATTTCCATTGCCATTTCCACTGCCAAGTTTCCATTCAGCCAAAGCTACGTGCTAAGAATTTTAATTAACAGATAAATCAATAAGAAATATGGACAACGGCTGTCAGTGTGCGTGTGTGTGTGTGAGTAAGTGTATTGCTCGCCAACTAAATAAACTTATTGTGCAGTACACCCGCCCCACACACACACACACACACTCTCTGGAGAGCTAGAGTCGCTGTTAAAGAAAAGCGCAAGTGCTAGAGAGAAATTAGAGCAAAAGACAGTTAAAATTGCAACTGCAGCAGCCATTGCCAAGAGACGTCTTAGCCATGGCCCTCGTCTGCGGACTTCAACTTCTCAAATCCCAACAGCCAACGCGAACGAGCTGCAATTAAACAATAGAAAATTCTATGAGTTTTATAAAAATTATATAAATTATTGAGGATTTAATAATTAAAATTATAAGTTTTAACTTCAATTATATTTAGAAAATGCATTTATATATATAGATATATCTATATATCTATATCTTATCAGCTTCTGTTTAACTCTCTTTATCAGATTTCTTCTTTGGCTCTTCAATTCGATAAGCTAGCCTTAGGCATATATATATATATATAGATTAAATATATAGCTATAATATATTATTACTATTTTCTAAATATATTTTTTTCTGCTTCTCTTAGTCTGCTTTATAGCTGGCCAATCTGCTGTCCCACAGTCTTGGCTCCACTTAGGCAGCGCACACTGTAGTCAGCTTAATGGCAAATGCAGCAATAAATAGAATTAGAGTCAAGCGCTTGATAACTTGCTAAATGCGCCGCTTTTCTACTTTAGCACTGGCTGCAATTTTTCAGCGCCTGCTTTTAATGCATGTTCTCATGTTAGAAGAAGAGTATATTAGGCCTTAAACTATATAACTGAAACTACTATAGAATATATATAAGATCATATAGAGCTGCATGAAATGTAACTATGCTAGATGGAGTTGGAGTTGAACAGCTAATACTCACTCATAAGAAACTTATGGAATATTCTGCCATAAGAAAGTTTCAGAGCTGAACTATAAGGGAAGTCCACTCTGCTTCAGCTTTAGTATTTGGCGAAACATCATTTGCAGCTATAGAAAAACAAATTTATACACTCGTTCACTATGGAAAAGGCAAAATATATTTATTTTCTTTACTATATATCTAGTTAAATACTTATCTATATAAAACTTTACAAATTTGAAACATGCTCAATGCCCATGAGACTTTAGCTCGCCAGTTGCCGAAAACACGAGCGAGTATTAGCTAGTCAAATACAGCCAAATGCCACAAACTACCTATTTTTTTTTTAATTTAATTCCGCGCAAGTGCACAAAATTTATTATTTTAAAGCTGCAAACGCTGAATGCCTATAAAGAAGAAGTAGAGGAAGAGCAGACAGTAGACAGTTGTTGCCAGGCGGCAGTTTAATGACAGAACGTGCTGCACCTGCCCTTAGAGAGAGAGAGAGAGAGAGAGGGAGCGATGCCTCAACAGGCATCACAATCTAATGTGCCACAATAAAATACAAACCGACACAGACACACCTCCACACATACACCTCCACACACACACGCGTGTGTGCGCCCTGAAGCAACAATTTCTTGACTCGCATCGCATCGGAGCCAAAAGTTTAATTTGAATATAATAGAAAAACTTTGCAGTGCAAATAGCCAAAAGCCAAAAAGCGGGCAATAACAATGTGCCCAATCCGGCTGGCCAAAAAAGCCAGCGAAAAGCCAAAAATTCACGCAGCCAAAAATAGTTTTCCAAAATAAAATAAAATAACAAAGCGAACAAAGCTACGTGCGAGCCACACACACACACATGTATATAAAATGTTTTATGGCATTTGTGATTGTTGTGTCATTAAGTTGAAATTGTTTAGGTAGCCAGGCGCAACACACACACACACACACACACACACACACACACATGCATACTATGTGGGCGTGTTGACTGCTGCCAATTTTATTTCTCATTTTTGTTTGGCGAGGCAAAAGTTGTAATCGAAAAAAGCTGACCACAGCTACTATTTCTTGTTTAGCTGTTTTTTAGCTTGTTTTGTTTTGTTTTTTTGTTTTTATAATTATTTTGTCGCAATTTTATTTATGGGTCGCGCCCCTTGCAGCCAACTTTGCTCATATATTTATTTGCGTTCAATAATTTGTGGTGCGGCGCGTCCCTTTATGGCCATGAAAAAGACCAACAGCACACGCATTTGCCAATGCACACAAGCCCTGGGCCGCTGCTGGGCCAACAGCAGCTTACCTTACCTGTCGAGCAGCGCGTTCATTCATATTTCCCCCAGGACAATTGTGTGTGTGTGTGTGTGTGTGTGTGTGTGTGTGGGAGAGTGTTTGTGTGTGTGTTTGTGTCTGAGAAAACGACTCTCAAGTTGTGCGCTACGCTTTGTTGTCGATTTGCCCTCCCTAAATGGGGTGTTATTGCATTTTAAGCTTGTCTGTGTTGTGTCGACTAATGGCTGTTCCAAGATATTTTTCTAACATTTAACAAGCGTTTTCGTTGTGGCAGAATATTATTGTAAGGATTTGTTTGCTTTCGAAAATAAAGCAGAACATTTTTGATTGGAAATTAATATAAAGTTTTGTTAAATATTTTTATAAATTACTTAAATATTTGAAAATCTTATCAATATAAAGTTTGTATTTACTTCAAGCTTCGTTATTTAGCAAGTCAAAGTTTACATAAAATTATTTAAGATTCATGAATTAATATTTTATTTATTTTTTTTATAAATTTAGCTATAATTTCAATTAAATTCTAACTTAATACTAAAGCACAGGCTGCTAAGGCCTTCGGCTTGAAATTAACCTAATTTTATACTATATATTATCTGTTTAGATTTATATACATATTTGACTTATTTGATATTTACATATTTATACATATTTGAGGATTAGATGAGGTGGTATTAATTTGTTTTTTTTTGATAATTTTATTAATATTATGATTATTATTATTATTAATTTTTGAGATGCTTTCTGGTTTTGGGTTTGAAATCAAGAATTAATATAATTTCTTTCTATCTTAAGAAAGTAGTTTAATGCTACTCAGCGTTTACAGCGATTCTTCTTCACTTGAAATCATTTCAAGTTTATTATTTTTTATTTATATATTATTATTTATTTTCTCAACTGCAACTTGAATCTCTACAAATACCAAAAAAAGTTATAAAATAATCATAAATAAATATCAGCTTAAAATTTTCAGCCATTCTCCATTTACATTCTCGCCTTTACAGTGTAATTTCCTTTCGGTTTCGTTCACATTGAAATTTGGGTTTTTTTTCGTGTAGCTGTTCCCATTGTCGTTTCGCTCGCGTTTTTTTTTTTTTTTTGTTCGCTTTCGTTGCTTATTAAATATTCAAAAGCGACTTCAGTTGCCTGCCAACAACCACAGCAACAACCACAGCAACAACAACAAAAAATCCCCTAACCGCAATGCAACAAGCAAAAAATTAGTTTAAGCCGAGATTTCTATGGCCGACGCTCAGGTGGTGCGGCTGCTGTTGCTGTCGATTTGTTGGCCAATTGGCGGTGCGCCTCAAATTTCATCATTCCATTTTCATTTTTCTTGGCTCACGGCAAACCACAAATTTTGCTAGCTATTTCTTCATGAAATTCCTTTTCAATTTTCGCCTAGCGTGAGATTTGCTTCTATTTTTTTTTCTGTATTTTTTTTTGGTTCGTTTTTATATTGTTTACGTGGCGTATGCGCGTTATATTTGCATACATTTGTGTGCGGCTTTTGTTGTAATTTCGCATACGGCGCGTTTTGTTTTCGACTTTGCTGACACAGTTGCGCGAATCAATTTGCCCAGCACATTTGCATAATAAGAGCACAGAGGCTCAGTTGGCTGGCAGTTGCCAGTTGGCAGTTTGTTTGTCACTCAGCCCTGTCACTTGATCAATATGTGCATAGCGTGCTTCATATAAAATGTCACCCACATACAAAGCGAGTGTATCTCTCACTCTCTCTCTCTCTCTCTCTCTCTCGCTCTTTGTGTATTACTTTGTTTTCTTGTGCAAAATTTGTGTCACACAAATGTTGCGGCTGGGTCAAGAGGCTGCTCAAACTATGGCAAATTGCAAACGCTGAGCCACGTCTGCGAGCTTTCAACCTTTCAGTTTCAACCCTTCACGCATAAACACAAGCTGACGCCGCAGCAAGTGCAACAAATGTAGTGGAATAACGATTATTATATATATTCAACTAACACATACACACACAGACATAGCTAAACTCTTTCTATTGATTTTCAGTGCAGCAAATGAATTGAAATTTAATTTCAAACTTTTAACAAAGAAATTAAGAATTTTTCACTAAAGTGCAAACTTTTGGTTTGCCCACACAAGTGGGCCTATTACGAGCTGAAGTTTTGAAGGATGACGCTGCGAATAAGTTGTGTGGCTCAACAGTTTGTGTAGCACAAGCACTTAAGCTTAAGTGATTTTTATTGGTCACTTAACACCCGACGCTGACCGCAGCGACTAGCCCCAAAATCGATAAACAAATTGCCAAATTAGCACATCGACTCCCCCAACCATCGAGAAAAAAAAAAACAGATAAGCGCAGGGATAACAGATCTGTTTGAGTTTTGTTACTTGGGCTGGCGGCTGCGGGCCAAGCAATTCATCTATTCAAACAAAGCCATCCATTCAGAGCGTGTCATTCGTACGGCTGGCCCAATCGTGCGAACTTCCGTGGCCATTCATCTAACGTCCTTCGCTGCCCACTGCCCCGCAAGATAAATGGCGTACAGATTATGATCAATTTGTAGCGAGCGCCTTGATAGCCACGCCCCTGCAACTGGCAGGCGACGTCTGCTTATGACAAACTAAAACAAGCCAAAAACCAAAGAAAAAAAAAAAGGTCGCCAACTATGTTGATAAATGGTTGGCAGCTTAGTTGCAGCATAGGCCAAACAAGGCGTATACTTAATATAGTTTTTGATTATCAGAGAGAGAGAGAGAGAGAAGGAAATCTATCTATCAGATGTCTAATATTATAAACTTAATATAGTTTTTGATTGTGAGAAAGATAGATAAGTAAATATCTGAATGGTCTTTACTACCGGCTTGACTTGACGCGGCTTTGCACAGTTTTTAGCAAAAATGTCTAAAATTATAAACTTAATATAGTTTTTTATTGTGAGAAAGAGAGAGAGAGGGAAATTCCTCTATGGTATACTACCGACTTGACTTGACCCGGTTTCGCACGGTTCTTAACAACAATTTCTTAAATTATGAACCTTAAGGAAGTTTGAAGAATATTTTTATCAATTTTTTTGTTCTAATTTTTTTAATTTTTATTTTTTTATTTTATTTAATTTTTTGTTTAAATATTTTTTTTTTTTTTTTTGGTATATCCAAACATTTGATTATTTTATTTTTATTTTAATTTCTTATTTCTGTTGCTTGCAAAAATATCATATCTGCAAAACAAAAGCATATATGGTAGGAGCTTTCCAGTAAACGATATTTGATATAATTTTATTTTGTGGCAGCAAAATAAATTGATTTTCAGGATTCTTAAATATATATAAGAAATATAAAAATTTGCAAAACAAATTAAAGAAAGGAATAGAAAACAGTGCTGTGGCTCATGAACAATATACAAGTGAGTAAAAACAGTTGAGAAAAATAAAATTTGCAATGGCTTAGAAAAAGGCATAAAAACTATTCCTAATTACTCAAAACTTATTTGGGAATTTTGTTGAATTTGTTTCACAAAGTTTTTGAATTAATTTCTACATATTCTCAATCTATAAAATATTCTATATTTTCTAAATATTCTTTAGCCTATGTTCATCAGTTCTAATATAGAATTGTAATGGTAAAATAAGTTTTTAAGAGCCTACTGAATGCAAAAAACAATCAAATCTTTTCGCTCCACATAAAAGTCTTGATATGAGTTAAAGTCTTCAATGTATTTCATTTTGCTTGCTTCATTGCACAACTGCAACATCTTTAATGCTTCATCGATAAAAGTGAAGTTCAGCTGCAGACAAATCGCTTGAGCTGTGCGTGCAAGACCAGGCTAACAGGTGTGTGTGCGTGTGTGTGTGTGTTTGTGTGTGTGTGTGCGCTCGTTTGGCTGAGGCACAAATATTTATTTGCGCTTTTATTGCAGGCCACATGGCGTATGCGTGATGTTGCCGCCGCCGCCGCTGCTGCTGCTGCTGCTGCACACAGCACACGCAATGCGGGCGCGTGCGTGCGTTTAACTGCTGCAACGCGCGATAAGCAGGGAGCCAGACCTCGCTGCTGCTGCTGCTGCTTGTTGTTTATGCGTGTTAATTCCCTTTGATAAAATAATGCCATGGATAACCTTTAAATGGTTTTGGCCCGCATTTGCAAGCCATAAAGCAGCCTTTGCCATTGCCTGGCTCTCCGTTAGGCTTACACACAATTAAGCCTTATTTATTCTTGGCCTACTGGCTGCTGCCGTTGCCGTTGCCATCGCCATTGCCATCGCCATTGCCGTTACCATCGATTGCTGTGATAAGCAATAAATGTGTAAATAAATATTATTATTGAGTGAGAGTAGGAAAAAGTCCATCAGCAGCGGCGAAATCAAAGGCCGTGTTGGGCATACTATCAAAATCTGTCTCTGGGCCTCGGAGTCTTTGGTTCACTAATTGCTGACGCTGGCGCACGCACTCTAAGCCTCAAGCCGAAGAAGCCCGAAGCCCACTCGAGAGTCGGGGTCTTAGGCTCGGGCGGGTTCAGAAAGCATTTAGCAAACATGACAAAGTGTTAATACCAAGGCTAACGCCGTCGTTGTTGTTGCCCCTACTGTGGCAGGTGGCAGCATGTGGCATGTGGCATGTGGCATGTGGCAATGTAGCTTAACGAGAAACTGGTTGCGTGCCAGCCTGGGCGTAGAAATTAAAAGAGCTCCTTAAAAGCAAAACTACGCTAAAGCTTAACGGACTGTGAGCTAAGCTATGCGTGCACGTTGGCCAAAACAATGTCATAAGAGGGCAGGCGACAAACAGAAGAGGTCAGAGGAACGCGTCGCTCAGTTCATGACCCGCTGAGTGTCAAATTTGTGGACAACATCGCTCATGCGTTCTAAGTGATTCAAGCTTCAACTGAAGCGCTGCAGGGCGCAAAACACTCACATATTCAGCCAAGGGCAAAAGTACTTGTTAGAATTTCAAATGTTTAAAACATAAATCAATATGAAAGTTTTTTATTATAAACTTGGTTTTTATGTGAGGTTAAAAATTATTAAAAATTTAGTTAAGGAAACATGATTAAAGTCTAAACAGTTGTGGTAGATAGTAGGTAGAGTAGGCATAGTTTTGTATGGTTAGGCATATAGGGAAGAAGGGATAGGCATTGGGTGTTATCGATAGGCATAGATAGGTTTAAGTAGGAATTGATATAGTAGATGGCTAGATGGATAGTGCGAGATAGAGTCTGTCTATTGATTCTGGTATATACTTAAAAGTATTGGCTAGTCATTCCTCTGCCTCAACTAATTCGGATCCTGATTACGCAGGCTCAAGACATTCTTTGGTTCACTATGTGTATCCAAACAGTTGTGTTAGCTAGTAGATAGGTATCTTTAGGCGTAGTTTGGTAAAGTTAGGCATATAGGGAAGAAGAGATAGGCATTGGGTGCTATTGGTAGGCATAGATAGGTTTAAGTAGATATTGATACAGTAGATGGCTAGATGGATAGTGCAAGACAGAGTCTATTGATTCTGGTATATACCCAATGGTATTGGCCAGCATTTCTTCTGCCTCAACTAATTCGAATCTTGATTACGCAGGCTCAAGACATTCTTTGGTTCAAAATATATATCAAAACAGTTGTCTTAGCTAGTAGATAGGTATATGAAGGCATATAGGCATAAAGGGAAGAAGAGATAGACATTGGGTGCTATTGGTAGGCATTGATCAGTATCAAAAGTTAAATAAAAATGAACAGCTAGATGGATAGTGCAAGACAAAGTCTGTCTTTAGACTCTGGTATATACCAAATGGTATTAGCTAGCCATGCTTGATTACGCTGATTGAAGGTATTCTTTGGTTCACAATGTATATCAACGACCAGCTTTAAGCTTTGACCTTTGAGGTGTTTGTAGCACTCTCCCAACATGTTACAAATTTAAAGTTTGATGAGAGATTTTTCACTAAATATATATATATATATATTTTCTTTGTATTCTGCTCAGGTCATGTAATTATTCAAACATATTACAGTTCCAGCTACAATTGCCTGCTCAAATCGACTCTACTCTTTAGTTTCTAATTCATATCGAAAAGCACTTTAATGTAAGCCTGGGACTATCTTCAGTTTGGGCAAAAAGTGCTTAGCCAGCATAAAGGCGTTTCGATTCCCAATTGGCTACAAAAATGTTCGAAGACAGCTACTATTTTGACCTTTTCTTTTGGTTGTTGGGGCTGGCCACGTGGATGAAGCTTAATCCGCAAATTGCCAACCGCTAATGTCATAAATGCCAGCCAGATTGCACAATTATGACAGAAAGCTTCAGCAGACACACACAGAGAGAGCGAGAGAGTCGAGTGTCGAGTGTGTGTGGCTGAGAGGAAAGGCTTTAAGCACTTAACAAGATGAAAGCGCCATCAAGTATGCAGCCCAAATAGAACTGACTGAGCTCTGGGCTGTGGCCCAGCATCAAATATTAATAATTTGTGTTGTGCTGAGAACTAGAGCAAAAAACCAAAACCAAAAACGAAAACCGAAAACCGAAAATATTTTGGCCAGGTGACGTGCCTGGTTTACACAATAAGCCAAACGCATCAACTGCGTGCCAGACAATGCTACGCTACGTGGCAGGCTGATATTTTGTCGAACCCCGTTCGCATCCTTGGGGAAATTAGTTGAAAAGGGCGAGGGGTGGGGGGTGGTACCGAGGGTAGCCAAAGAAATTAACTGCGCAACTTACTTGTAAACTGATTATTTATGATCGTTCAGCGCGTGAGTGGAAGGGCGCACTCGCCACGCCCACTCACTCTCTTCAGTTGGCCAATTTTGAACAATTTTATTACACTTGCCAAAAATAAATTGCACTAAAAATTAACAACTTCACAAACAATTCCACTTAAAATGTTTATTGCGCTCATTAATTTTTCGGCATGATTTTATTTTTGTTTTTTTTTCTGGACTTTTGACTATTGAATGCGAGTGCTTCAATTGTTGTGGCTGCAAGTTGTTGTTGTTGTTGTTGTTGTTGTTGCAGTTAGCTGAAAGCATTTAAAAATACAAGAGTCCAGAACAAGTGCCTCAAATTGCCTTAAAGTTTCAAGTGATTTAATTTCTCTCTCTCTCACTCTCTCACTCTCTCTCTCTCTCTCTCTCTCTCTCTCTCTTTCGGACATTCTCATTGTCTGGCGTCTGTTAACGTTCAATAAAAATGTATAAAAATATAATTTATGCCTTGCGCATGGTTTATTGAGTGCGATTTATACGACATCAGACGCCGCCGCCAGCCAGCCAAACAGTCGCGGCCAATTGTCTGCTTGGACATTCAAACAACAGCAACAAAAGCAAAGAGTCAATGTGAATGTGTATATAAAAAAAAATAATATTAATATTAATATTAATGTCACAGCACGCATATAAATAAGGCGAACTTAAAGTTTTAATGAAGCGCATAAATAAAATGTGCAAATAAAGTTAATTTTATTTGTCAGCCAATATCTGGGCGGAAAAGTGTGGAAAAGTGTGTGTGTGTGAAAAGCTGCTGACAGGCACTGAAAAGAGCCCAAGAGCGAATGAATGTAGGCAAAAAGCTACTAAACTGCAAAGACGATAAGAGCACAAGTGTATTAGTGTATTAGAGAGTGTGTGCTGTGTGCGTGTTGCTGTTAACAGGTGTATGAAGCTGCAAGTGCTAGTCAAGAGCGAGAGAGAGAGAGAGCGGGAGATGCGTGCAACCAATCGGAATGAAGTGACACAAGCTCGCCAACAGAGCAGCAGCAGCAGCCTAGCTAGAAGCCAAAGGCAAAGCGCATTGAATTCTCGAAAGGTAGTTGGCAAAATCTAGCAACAGCAGGTGTGCAAAGAGCCAATGCAGATAGACAAGCAAAACAAGCAAAACAAGCAACAAAAAAAACAAGCACAGAAGTGGGCTTAGAGGAAGAGGTAGACGAAGTGTAGAACTACTTAGGCAAACTCTTTTCAAAATACTCAATGAATTAGAAACTCTAATAGATTGCAAGCTAAATGAAAGTTTAGAAAATGCTAAAGAAAGTGAAGTTTTTGCTTACGTGTTAATCAATTTAAAAGTGTCACAAATGGATTCGTGTATGGCGTCAGATGGTACGAGTCAGATGGTGGCATAAAGAGAAGTGTTGTAAAACGTATAGTAGAGCAGGATATACTTCAGCTATACTCTAAACTATGCCCAAGACCTTAATTATTTTTATAGAAATTATTTTAAAAATATAAATAAAAAAAATAATAGTAATTTAGCTATGATAGTAATAAATATAATAAACACATGTAGTATAAAATTACATATATAAAATAAAAAAATTAATAACTATAAGAAAAAATAATTTTAAAAAATTAAATTAAAATAAAACAATGATTTATTAATAAAAATAATAATAAATTGAAAAAATATAATATATAAATGCAGTATAAAATAATCATATATATACATATATATATATATATATATATATATAAAACAAAAAAAATATTTACTATGAGATAAACAAACTGATAAAAATGAAATAAAAATAAAAAATATTGTATTAATAAATATAATAATAGAATTACAAATAATAATAATAATAAAAAAATGAAAAAAAATTATAAATATTTTATATATATAAATAAAATAAAATAGTTCTTTAAAAAAAAAATGGGAAAGCTGTTAAGTTGCTTAAAAACTTAATTTATTACATGGGTTTTCCTTAGTTATTATTATTCTGTATGCTTTTTAACATTTCCTGAGCTCGTTGAATTGCTTATGGACTGCAGCCATAATGGCGATCGACTTCATGATGTAAGTCACTTTGTGTATGAATATAAAAAAAAAAATATTTGCTCATATTTGGCAAGCGTTAGAAGACATAAAAATAAATGGAAAATCTTATTGAATACTTCAGCAATTAGTTATCATTAATAACTTCAACAGCTGCTGCAGAAAACTTATCAAAAATAGCATCCCTCTTGCTTGGTCATCCTTTTCATGCCTCTTAATCCAATACAAACATAAAAAATTCTTTTGCTAACAAACAAATTTACAAAAATATTTATGTTTTAATCAATAATAATAAATTATTCTCCCCAAAGCAATTCAAATATGAAAAACATCTTAAGATTAAAGTGATTTCTGTATACATTTCTCTGTTTACATATCAAATTCGTCTCGCTAAAATATTTGTTGGCTTAATTTAAATGCTGAGAGAGAGAGAGAGAGAGCTGGCTGGCAGAGAGCTAAAGCTAAATATGGAAAAATCATTTTATTTGACAGCAAAAAAAAACTCACAAATTGTTTAATTGGTTTTCAACTATTTTTAGTGAGCTTTTTTCTTGTTTCTATTTTTTATTTTTGTATTTTGCAAAGCTTTTAAAATATCATTTGGAAAAACGCCTTCAACTGCAAAACTTTTCCATTAAAATGCTTAATACAACAAAAGCAACTGCTCCTGTTGTTGTTGTTGTTGTTGTTGTTGCTGCAGGCGTAGCCAGTGCCAAAGTTGCAGACACGCCCACTTCTAAAACAAGGCGCACGCCGCCAAATGCACTTGAAACTCATTTCATTTGGAAAATAAAACCTGCAACGGGCATAAAAGACACTAAAGCAACAATTGCAACAACAACAACAACAACAACAAGCTCAACAACAAACTAAGTTTCTTTTTTGTTTTTTTGGAACTTTTTTTTCAACTTTTATTTTATTTTATTTTATTTTACTCAACTTTTTTTTTTTGCTGGCCGTCAAGTGCGCGTGACGTTTGGAGACTCGAACAAATTTCGGTTGAATAATTTAATTGTTGCAAAAACGGAGACGAGAGCCCAAAAACCTTGATAGCAGCCCAGAGCGAGAACTCAATGGCATAAAACCAGAGCCAAAAACTTTGCCAGCTTCAGTTGATTTTTTTTTTATTTTTTTATTTTAGGGCTTTCTTCTCGTTCGCCTTCTTCTTTTTTTTTTTGGAAATGAGCGCAAATAAAATATGCAAAAAGGCGTGGCGAACTTTATGATGTTTGACTTTGTACAGCGCTAAAATACCAGCCACGCCCACCCGGCAGAGAGCCAAAACTTTTATTTTAAGTTCAAGTTAACTTTCTGGTTAGCCCCCCAAGCGAGGCCGCCCCTTGCGAGCTTATAAAAATATATCTAAAAAAAAAAAAAGTATTGTAAATTTAGCACGCGCTCTACCTTTGCCCGAATGCTACGCAAAATGAACAAAATAATTTATTCTCAAATCAAAGTTAGCAGCGCGTTGCGTATATTACCAATCTGCACTCATTTGAATACACACACACACACTCACATGTGTGTGTGTGTGGTTTTGCTTGCCTCTTGCCTAGTCGAAAATTTAATTTCCCAGCTCTCTGTTTTATTTATGATCCAGATATGCTTATTCGTACCTTTCTGCAAGTTTTCACAATTCGACTTGGAGTCATATTTCATGTGTTTTTTTTTTTGTGCTCGCCTTCTTTCTTTTAAGCTTTGGCAAAACTTGGCCTGCCACCCACATGGCCACGCCCCTGCTCTACCTGGTGCTCTGTGCTTTTAACATATGACTTCCGTAATGTTTGCGTGCACAATGAATAACTTACTCCAATGTTATCCTTTTGTTGCCAGCGTGATGTATGCAACTGTGCGTACGTCGAGCATAGAAGTGTGGAGGGGTGGAGCAGGGGGCTGGTGGGCATGGCAGGGGAAGTTGAGTACACAGACCCAGCTGCGTTTTAAGTAATAATTTTGCATGCAGGCAGCGACAGCTGCTTAAAGATGGAAGCACAGTCAAGTTAGATTAAGTTTGCTGCCTGCTAAAAGGGATCTGTATAAGCGCTCTCTCATCTCGTTTCTAATAAAAATTCCTTGATTTGTATTCGGCTTTTATTTAGTACGAAAAACAGCCATCAAATTGGAACAGCTTTAAGTAGACAGCTGCTTACAGATTGAATGAAATGGAAGTTTGTGTGAATGTTCTTAGAATTCTTTATAATTGAGTGAAAATACAACACATTTAATTGATCTAACAGTTTAACTTCAGCTTTGATGTGAGCATTCTTGCATCATATTAAGTTTACATATTAAGTATAAGTCTAACATGTACACTAAACAATTATTTGAATATAATTATATTTGTTTTCGTATACATAAATATGAGTCAAATAAGAGAAAAGTAAACTCAACTTACAATTTATTAATTTATCAATGAATTCATTGAATTAAACTATTGTTGACACATTAATGTACAAGAAAACAATAAATAAGATAGATGTTGGGTCAAAATTACTAATATTTGGTTTCAGTTGAATTATTGTAATTATGTTCGTTATATTTGGGTTCAGCCTAATATCTGTTTCCACTTTGCATTATTGAACATTCTATACTTATACCCATTCTCCTAACTTTTGGCAAACTGCGCTTGCCTATACTTTTCTGTAACTAGTCTGTTTAGTGAACTCAATGAATAAAAGCTGAATTTAATATACTGCTCTCTGACACTCATGCTGGACTAGAAAACGCTCTTGATCCTACAATAGTTAAACGCAGCTCTCGTTACATTTTGATGAAAAACCCCTATATAATGATTGTATTTAACCTAATAGTACTCCTAAAAATGCTTGTAACATATGCTGGACTGGAAAACGCTCCTAATCCTTCAATAGAGAAACGCATATTTCGGTGAATTTTTAAGAAAAACTCCATATATTGATTGTACTTAGCCTAATAATACTTCGAAAAACGCTTGTAACATAATATCCTTTCATAAGGTTTTGAAATTAGCAACTTGCGGCTGCTTCGTTCGTGGAATCACTAACACAAGGTACAACTGCTCGCATTTGGTTTCAATTTGACAATAAATTGAATCTCTTTTTGCTCAGCTGCAGTGGGTGTACAGCGAGCGAGCACAGGCAGAGTGAGAATAGGGTGAGAGACATTTCCGCTCTTACAAATACAACTACAAGTGCTGCTCTTAACACCCATAATAACTTATTACTACGTAATAGATTTAAATGATTTAACACATAAGAGAAGGCATAGTCATAGGCAGCACATATTAGCTAACTAGAACTAGACTCTTCCGATGACTGTAAGCTGACCACGATTCTAATGAAAATTCAATGTTTTGGAAGGCTGAAAACTCGGCTGTGCTTTAATATATATACAAATAGTATATACAATATATATACAAATAATATATATTAAAGCACATATATACAAATAGTATTTAAAACCCATAAGACCATTTAAGTATGGTAAAAATAAACTTAATTTAACTATGAATTGAATCAACTTTAAATCAAGAAGCAAACTTTCGCTATGAATATTTCCATTTATAATTATTATTAAGCATACGAGTTGTATGCCCATTGAGCTGGCTTCTAAATATAGACATTATATATGACTAATTTATAAGACCTTCGAGTTGTTGCCGTTTCCCTTTCTTTTTTTGTTGATTACAATTGCGTGTGCTTGATTTGAATGTGCAAAACTCTTGCCGAGACAGCCTCGTTAGGCGCCGTTTCTTCTCTGTGTAATGTACAACTTCGATCTCTCTAATCAGCTAACTGGGCGAAATGACATTTATCAAAGGCAAACAACAACAACAACAAGAAGAAGAAGAAGAAGAGGAGCGTTAAACAAATTACGCGTTCTTTTTACAACTAATCAAAAGTAATCACTTTGCAATTTTCGTACGCCCTGCCCTGAGCGAAGACAAACAAAAAGTGCGCCAAGAAATTGGCTGACACAAAGAACAAAGAGCTATTTGTTAGGCGGGAAGGGGGAAGGGCAATGGCAATGGTAAATGGAAGACGAGGCTGTGGAATTGTTGTCGCATGCCATCAGCAGCTTGCGATTTGCTGCTGGCATCCAGAATAACAATGCCAACAACAAGACAAACATTTGCCGCCTATCAAACTTTCCATACACACACACACACACGCGTCAAGTTCGACAAACAAATCATGATAAATGAACCAACAACAAACAAGAAGAAGTAGCAGTGGCAGTCGCAGAGTAAAGAAAAACTTATTCCTTGTGCTTTTTAATTTGACAAAAGCGAAAGAGAACAGCAGCAGCAGCAGCAGCAGCAGTAAAATTAGCGTGAAAAAAAAGGGGCAAGAAAAACAAAAGTCGAGTCATTCAACAAATTTTGTTGCCTGATTGAAAGGAGTTGGCCCATTCGCAATTGCATTTAGCAGGTTTGTCGAGCACATAAATTTAGTCCAACGGCTCGAATTGCTATGCAAATTCTCTTTTTGGCCAACTTTGCTCAGCTGCCAAAGGTCCCATTCGGCGCGCTGTTGTTGTCGTGGGCGTTAATAGCCAGTTAAATGGACACAATAATTACACAAGAGCTAATGCAATGCTAATTAGCGTTGTCATGTCTACACACACACACACACACACACACACACACATAGTATATGCAGGCAAGCCTTTTATGCATTCTGCATTCGCATTCCCAATTCGCAGTTCACAGCTCGCATAAATTTCAAAACCCTACCGACCTGGCCAAAATGCATTGATTATGGCGCGATAAAATGTTTTGCAAATTAACAATCTCCCCATGGCCATAAATAATGTGCGCGCTATTACGTATATATAAACGAACTTATTAAAATTAATTTATGCAATCGCAAAATTTTGCTAACATTTTCAACGCAACGCAAAACACAACAAAATAGCAACAATGACGGCTCGACACTCGACAGCCAATCGATTTGATGAGCCATTCAAGTTCAGTTTACTTCACACTCAATTGAATGCAAATTCATCTAAAATATATTGCAACAAAATAGATCTAAATAGATGAGTTGATTGAGCAAGTGAAACACGAACAGTTATTACATGGTTGTAGGTTAATATGTTATTTAAATTATATTATTCCAAATAAGACTAAAATATTTGTTTGAAATGAGAGAGAGAGAGAGAGAGAGAGAGAGAGAGGGCTAGAAATCTTAATGCTGAGCTGATCCTGGGTATGAAAGTCATATTTGCCATCAGTTCTCATCTGTATTTGCTTTGCATCTTTAATGATAATTATTGTATATCTATATTTAGTATTTGTATTGCCTTGTTAGTTTGTTGTATTTGTTGACTATTATTAATCAATAACTTAACAAGAATTAACACACGAAATGTTAGCAAGTTGTCTGTATAGCTCAAGTGTCTCTCAGTTACCATGACTAAATACCACAACTAATCGAACTAGAACATTGTTCGGTTTGATGACAATCATACAATACTCTAACATAAATTTCGAAATCGAAGTAGAAGTAAGTTGAAGAAGTTTACTTAATTCAAAAGACTAAAAAGACTAGAAGACTAAGATTTAATCATAATGAAGTCATCGCTATCCACTTCTGCTTTGCCTTCACCTATTCATATTGAAGCTATCTCATTTGATATCATCATAAAGAAACCTTAAAATTCTCTTCAAGTTGCCTTAGACTCATTCTATAATCTATTCATTTTACTTTTTCTTCATTTTTATACGCTTGTCTCTAAATCAATAATACAGAATTATTAGAACTCTGCATACATTTCCTTAGACTCTTTCTATATTCTATTCATTCTACATTCTCTTGTCTCTAAATCTGTAAATCAATAAAATTCTGCTTACATTTCCTTAGACTCTTTCTATATGCTTTTCATTCTATACTTTCCTTATTTTTTTGTGCCCATGTCTCAAAATTCATTAAAGACTTCCGTTCTATAAGACAATTATCATGCACATAGCTTATTAATTGATTCGATTTTTGCATTTAAATAACAATTATCTGATTTTAATTAGGCAATCTTTTAAATCACTGCACAAATCATAATTTCCGGCTTATTTCATGAAATGCGAGTCATTAAGAACACTTCAATGGCTGCTCCTTAAAGATACACACACACACACACACACACACACACAGAGAGGGGAAGCTATGACTGTGTGCGTGTGCCAAGACAAGTCAAATCAAATTGTGTCAGAAGCTGGTCAGAGACGACCGGCGTCGAGTCGAGTCAAGGAGGTTCCTGAATGATTGAAATGTATTCAATTGTTTGATTGACTGACTGACTGAGTGAGTGAGTGAGTGAGTCGAATGGTGGGTGTCTGGCAGTCAGTCGACCCAGACAATGCATGATTAATGACCAACGCGTCGGTGTGGGAATTAAAAAATTATTAGAGCCAAAATTTTTAGCTGAATGTAAAGCGCGACGGCCTTTGTCGCTATCTTTATCCGGAATTATGCGTCAATTAGTTGTGGGAGCAGCGACTGTCTGTTTAGCATTTGTCAGTCATTAATCAAACAATTTATGTTAATTGATTTGACGGCGATTTATGGCAGTTTTTTTTAAATCGAATCGTTGTTGATGCTGATGTTGATGATGAAGTTGTTGTTGATAGGCATGTTGCAGTTAGTTTGCTGTCCACATTGACGCACATCTATATGCACATATCTGACAGTCTTTATAGTCGAGCTGAGTGCAGCAATTGACCCAGTTAGCCAAACACATATATATATTTATATAGAGAGAAAGAGCAAGAGAGAGAGCAGAGTGCAGCTTGGCAAACTTTAAACTTGAGTAAATGCAATGCAAACCCGACACATTGCCACCTGGACAGACACCCAAACCCATATTTATTTACCTTGATTACAGCCCAAATGTGATTTAAGGCACGTTTAACACACAGCAGCCTCTGCTGCTACAGCAACAGCAAAAACAACTGCTGTAGCAAACCATTAAAACCCCAAAGATTGGGTCTGTGCTATGTGGTTAACTCGACTCCAGCTGCCTAACTGAGGCTGAGGCAAGGCAGCTCGCATAGACCTACCAACGTCCCATAAAATATGCAAGTGCACGGGGCACATGCCACTTGTTTACAGTTGCCCTAATGCACCCAAAAAGTGTTTCCATTGCATTTCCAGACAGTTGCATTAGCAGCATAGATAGAAAAATTTTGTTTTACTATTGAGTGGATATCATGAGCATTTGCTTAATTATAGATTTTTATATAGTTTATATAAATATTCATATAGAAAAATTATTTAAAGTAATTCTGCATAGTGAAAATAAGGTAAAAATATAATTTAATATTTATTTTAAATTTTTATTTTTGAGGAATAAAGACGAATTTGTTTGTTTAATTATTTTTTAACTTAATGAAAAATATAAAATATTGAATTATAGGAAAAAACAGCTATTATATATTTTTTTTTAAATATATTTTACAAATAAAAATAATTTTCTTAAGTCACTAACCAAACTAAGACAAAATGCTTTTTGTAAATATTTAACTATATAAATATATAATATTTATATAAAATTATTGATTTATTATTTTTATGGGCTAATAGTCTATCTATGTGATTTTATAAAGTATATATAAATAGTGGAAATAGTAGCAAATAAAAGTTAATTTAATTATTCAAAAAAGAGTATAACTATTTTTATATAGCATATATTTAACAAAAATATTCCACAGCTAAAACTTAATAATTTTTAAGTTGAATTAAGGCTATGAAATTTAAAAAAAATATATTTTTAATTATTTTTGTAACATATTTATAAGCAATAAGCACGGAATCAATCTCAGTATATATTTATATTATTATTATTAATTGGCTAAAACACCCCTATCGGAGTACAGCCTGATGCACGATTTGCATAAGTAAAATTCTATGTGCTTACAAAAACAACTTGAAGCAAATGCAAATGTCAAATGCCACATTCGCTCAAATATTTTCAGAGTTTAACTCAAAACTACTTTATAAGCTTATATATAGCATTGATTGTAAATAAATATATATTATTTATTTACTCTTCTAACTAAACTTCTCTTAAAATATTTTCTTTATATAAAATACTTGCAATTGGCAACAACATTTAATATGTCCTGCAGCAGCTGCAACTTGATGCGTCGCAGTGGAAACGCGTCAACTGACAAGTGCACAAGTCAAGAGCATCGACGGATGCTGTCAATGTTGTCTCTGTTGTTTTGCCGTTGGCAACGCTGCTGCTGCTGTTGCTGCCGCAACCGCAGCCAAAACAAACCAGTGACACACACACACACAGTGACACACTCACACACACACATACATATACTTATGCTGGTAGATCCTTTTAAGGCACATATTGGTAATAGTTTGAGCCTGGCCAAAGGCATTTGCATTCGCCCCGAAACATTGAGGTTTGGCATAGCTAGCGGCTGCTTTGGCTCTGCCACTGCCTCTGCCACTGCCACTGCCTCTACCAGTTAACAGTTAGCAGTTACAGTTACAGTTGTTCATATTGTTGCTTATATTCAGTAATTAAGTCTTTGGGGCCATCGAAGCACCATGTCTAGAATGGGGCCATAAAAATGGACAAATCTTTTTTGATTTGTGTGCCAAATTGCTTAATCCCCTGCACGCATATGCCACTTGACCCAATTGTTAATCACTTTCCATGCTACCTAGCTGTACTCTCTCTCCCTCTCCCTCTCTCTCTCTTCCTCTCTCTGTGTGTGAACATAAATTTGTGCCTTAAAACTTGCAGGCAGGCAAAAGTTTTCGGCTGCACGTTTTAAGCTATCCCACAGCGTCCCAAACAAGCTTAAAAAACTGCAACTGCAAAGAGAACAGAACGCATGGAACTGTGACACTAAACTAAAGCAAATGTTTCAATTCTAATTGGAGATGCGAAAGATGGTGAAAGATGGTGCTTTAACTATCGTTGTGAGGCTCTTGAAAGAGATATGAGATAGAGTGTGATGTGTGCATAGACATGGGTAAGAAATGTTAAGAAATGCGTTTGAAGCACAGGATAACAGGCCAAAAAGATTTTCAGCTTACTGAGCAAGCAGATTTTCCAGCTGCTTTCAAAACATGTAAAATGATTATGGTATGGCAATGCAAGATGAGTATCAGTTGTAATATAAATATAGGTAATAAAGTTGAGAAGTGTCCTTACTACACACATAGAAGAAGCTAAAATATAATAGAAAAATTGCCAGCTGTCGCCTTATGTCTCAAATAAACTTCATAGCTTAAGGTTCTCTTTTGGAAACATCTTGATTTTTATATCCATATCAAATATATGTTTAAAATTTTAATAATTAATTTGATTTTCCAGTTTTATATCCGCATTCTTATCGCATATTTAACTATACAAAATAAATTAGCTATAGTTGATCTCTACGAAACTTGTGACTCTCAAAATGCAGTTTTTGGCAGGCAAAAGTATGGAAATTACTTTCATATACCTACACTTATCTATAGCTTAAGCTGAGATATTTACTATACTACACTTGTTAGGCCTTATTGCTAGTCCATCCCTAAACTAATACTACTAGTATCCCTAAACAACTAGTCTTGCCCTCAAGAACTGATCAACTTAAGCCAACTCTTATTGATAGAAGAACATGATTTGGTTCGACTATCGATACTTCTCAATTTCAGTTTTGTTTTCATACTCAAAGCATAAATTGCACTTCCAATTTGCCGCAACTGAAAACTTATTGTCACGTTCTCATCTCTAAATGCAGCGCTGCATTTGCTAAGGTAATTTGGGTACAACAAATTTCTAAAAATTTTCACATATGCAACGACGACGACGACGACCTAAAGAGGGCAATGTGTGTGTGTGTTTGTGTGACTGTTGTTGTTGCTCTTGTTTCTGCCTGTTGTGCTGCGTCCTGTTGTGGGCGCAAAAAGTTTAACAATAATAAGCAAATGCCCAAAAGCCAAAAACTTTCAGCCGCATGGCTACAATTGGCACTAAAAACCACAGGCAACTGGCAACTCCTTTGGCCCCTTCTACACCCTCCACTCTTCAATGTTGTTGGCTTTGCAAATGCGATTAAATATGGCAAAAGTTGTGCGTACACACGTCGACCATTTTATTTAGATTGCGCAACAAAGCCAAGCGACAACAACAACAACAACAACAACAATAGAAACAACATCAGCACTTACATACATAAAGGGCATTGAGAGGCATCGCATTTTGTATACTCCCTAACAAGGCTAACACATGTATCTCTGGCCAAATTCTGTTAACAATTTTATTATTAAAATGCTGCTGTCACTGCTTTCAGTCCATGTGTGCGTGTGTGTGTCTGTGTGTGTGTGTGTACTTGTTGTTGTTATTGTCTCTCAGTTGCAGAGCAATTTACAGTTGCCCACAAAATGCATTAGTGGCACACTTTCTCTAACACAGAGACACACGCATGCACATGGACATGCACAGCAAATACGTTAAATTGCACTTTTCAAACAGTTGCCATAGATAAAGATTATATATATACATATCTATATCTATATATATCTGTATATACGTAACCCATTTTAGCCTGCTAATTATCCATCTATATCTCCACATTGAGCTGGTTAACCACATTTCGAATTTCAACAATGCTTTTATGCTCACAGATATTGCTAAAAATTTTTTTTTTCTGTTTTATATTGAATAAGCAGTTGAAAATTGTCGCAATTAAAGCGAGACAGCAAATTAGGATTTGTTATTTTAATAAATTTAGTTAAGTAGAGAAGAACTTTTCTTAGAATAATGATTTAGTTTTGAATTAAAATAAATAAATAGTTAAATAGTAATAATATTTGTATTGAATAACATAGAGATATAAGTCTATATGATTCCTTATGAAATTTTGCTTTACAATAAAGTTTATTTATATATAGTATAGCAAAAAGAAGGCTGCTCTAAGCAGAGCCCTAAGGCAGTTTGAAATAGCTAAGTCTAATAGCTTTAGCTAGGCTTTGCTGAGCTTATCAGTATCAAAGCAAGTTATTTTAATGCAGCTCTAACTATATTAGTCTATGACATATATCGATATAAGCAGACAAATTGATAGGAATTTCCTCAAGAATTAAAATAATAATGTAGAGTATATGAAAAGATGAGCGAATAGTGGATAGGCAACCCAAAAGTAGAAATTATAGTACAGCCGAGTCGATGTAGCCTTGTTAGTCAATCTGTCTGCCCTTATGTATACAAGCCTGATTTTCGAAGCCTAGAGCAGCTGGAGACTTAGGCATGTGTTCAGGATGTATATACATACATATATGTGACATATAAATCTCTATTAATCATTTAAAATTTAAGTGATGAAAGCATGATATAATCCTTTTAAAAGTATTCTACAAGACGTATTAAAATCTTTGATCAATGCTTTTGGTTGATCGATAGCATAAACAGGTAGATCGATATACCTTAATCTATGTATATTGTCTGACATAAAAGCAATTCCTATTTCTATTATTACTACATTTAAGAGTATGAATATAATCTACATCAGATTCATGCTTTCAAGACATATTGGGAGAGATTATTATAACAAAAAGTGATGTATGATACATGTATGTATATGCATTAAAGTCTACTACGAAGTCATAGTCAGACAATACAAACTGATCGTCATCCCTGCATTAAGCTACTTGATGTGTATGCGTATATATATTCATTTTACACACACACACACACACACACACTGACTATATAGACAATATATAGCCGCTCCTGCTGTGCGCTTGACATGTAATTATCGCTTATTAAGCCGAAATCATCAAAAGGGCCAATCAACAACAACAACAACAACAACAACAACAGCAGCAGCTGGGTGGCTTGGCGGCTAGGTGGCTGGGAGGAGGGTAGCTACTTAAATGCATTTAAATGTAACTCTCCATTAAGCATTGGCATGAACTGCGGTATGCGTGCATGTAAAATGCATATAGACGAGTATTTATAATTATGGCACTGAAAATTGGTTGGCGGCGCGGACGACGCGACAACAAAAAGTCAAAATGAGCCGCATATAACAATGAATTTTAATTGCAATTGCTGCCAGCAACAACAACAGGAGCAACAACAACAGCATCAGCAGCAGAGCAAAAGGAGAAAAAACTTACTCTCAAATGGTGTTAAAATTTATGCGTGAAAATTATGTTTAATAAATGGATTACAATAACAACAATAACCAAGAGCCAGCGGCCAACAATATTTGGTCATTAACTTGCGCCACAATGTGCATGTGTGTGTGCATGTGTGTGTGCCTGTGTGTGTGTGCGTGTGTGGCTGATTGCGTGGGCAATAAAAAGATCAGCAACTGTCAAGCCAAGTCTCTGACAGAGTGCAACAGACTGCAGGCCCATAAATATTATTGTAATAAAGTATTGCCACATAAATTATTGGATTGTAAGACTCAATTTATAAATTCATTTGCATTGTGTGCATTAACGATAATCGCTGATTCAGGCCGCACACACACACACACACACATGTAAAATATGAAATGCGAGCGGTTTAATCTATAGCAAACAAAAGTTAAGAGATGATAACTGTTAAAACTCAAAGAATTTCCCTAACTCTTTAAGGGAATGCATATGAGGAAGAGGAAGAGGGACAAAAAATTAATAAATAAATAAATAATAAAAAAATACCAAATAAATAAATATATAAATAAATAAAATAAATTAAAAATTATATAAATAAAATAAAAAAAAAACAAATAAAATATAATAAATTTAATAAAATAAATAATGTAAATAAAATAAATAAAATAAATGAAATAAATAAATTAAATATAATAAATAAAAAAAATAATATAAATCAAATAAATAAACAAAATATATTAAATAGAATATATAAAACAAAAAATAAAAAATTATATAAATAAAATAAATAAAATTAATAATATTAATAAAACAAATGAAATAATATATTAAGTATTTTAAAATATAATGATTAAATAAATAATAATTCATAAAATTATGGCTCTTAAGAGAGTGAAAGGACATCCATGCTTGCCTTCATTAAGAAGTAAGGATATCTATATTTCCCCCTCATAAATGTAAGTAAGAGACAAGTTTTCCAAAGCTCAAAAAAAATAAAGCTTCCATGAACTTCATACATTTTTCAAGCTTAAATAATAATAGATTTAAAAAATATTAAAAATTTACTTTTACTTTTTGTTTAAGTCTTATTTAAACGTTTATCAAGATGAGCTTCACGACTAAAGTTAACAACTTCAATGATGGATTAAGTACTTAAGGAAAGATCTTTCAAAATACACAATAAACAACTTAAGATTTTCCAGAAATCATATATTATCAATTCATAGTAATTCTGATCTTTTAAACTTTCTTCATCAACCTTCAACTTTCACTGATTAGTTTAGATTCCGCTTGATGTGCATTTCCCTTGACTAGATTTGATTGCACAGCTCAACTTACCAATTCAGTGTGATATAGTGCAGAACATGCGCGCTCTGCAGAAACTCATATCAAGTGGCAGCAGCCTAAAAGCGAGTGCATTAACTTTCATCAGCAACTGTATGAGTGTGAGTGTGTGTGTGTTTAGTGTGGATTCAGTTGCACTTTGTGTGTCGAGCTAGCTGAGGCAACAGTGTGTAAGGTTTTTCTGGTTGAAAGTGCCCGCAGGCAAGCTCGACTAGTAGTACAAGGATGCATTAGGCATGTGGCACACGTAAACACTTAGCAAGAGGCATGCCCGAGGGTCAGTTAACCACACACACTCAGCAACACCCACTGTGCAAGATCTTGTTGTTGGCAGGTGCTTCGTAATTAACTTAATTTTTCACTGCTTCCACTGGCTGCGGCTGCCGACCATGCAGTATGCTGCATGAGACAGCGAGGCGACTAATTTGAGTCAAAAATCATTTTGTTCCACGCTTGAAGCATGTCAGATGTCGGCGTTAGCATCGACGCTTGTCAAATGCAGCTGCTGACTGCTCGCTGCTTGCTGCTGGCTGCTTGCCAAACGGGTCACGAAATGGTTCGCTGTCCAGTCGAAAAGTGTGCTGTGTGCGAGTGTGTGTGGGTGTGTGTGTTGGGAGAGAAAGGGGTCAACAAACATTCTCATAATGTGCGCTAATGTGCATAATGTAGGCGACACGCACACCTGCACAGGTAGCAACTCTTGCATGTGCTAACCAAGTCAGCGACACACGTGCCATTGCCGCAGCCGCAGCAGCAGCCACAGCCACAGCCAGTGCCACCTGCCACACGTGGCACGCGGAGACAACAAACACTGAGAACAGGCAATTTAACAGGCCATCAACGTTGATGGCGTCGACAATGAGCTTGTTGACGGCAGCCGCCTGCCTAACAACAATAACAACCCGGCCAATAAGTAGAGCACACAGCAACTCGTCTAAAACTCATTCAAAGGTTTCAAAATCCAGTTAACAAGCGCCATTTGAGAGCAACAAGGATATAAACCATTTAGCTGAGGGTATGCAATTGCTAAATCCAACTAAAGGGAATTTGAATTCGAAAAAGTATGATTATTTGAAGAAAGTTATATTATTATTATATATATTATACTTAAATATAAATATGTATAGAGATAGATAGAGATAGAGCGTCTGATTAATAACTATATTTTTATAGTATATCCATATATATACTGAAATCTAAATACTATATACACTCGACTCTGACGGTATTGCTAGTTGAGACGTGGCAAATAAGCTCATTGAGAGATTTCTAAGCAAAAAGGCAATACGTCAAACAAACCGCTTGGCTCTCACTGAGTTTCTCTGCTAGTACCTCACGTTCAGTTCAATTTGCAATGAGAATTGCCCCAGACTCGGGTGAAGCAACGTCGCATTGTCTCTTTGCACGAAGAAGTTTATCATATGCAGTTCTCATTGCCTCGTCCTTTTGAGCCTCTGCTTATTTTCATTCTCATTTCATAACTTAATGCTACTTAACAATTCTTAAAACTAATGTTATACAAATATTTTATGTGAATCAAATAAATCTCTATATCTCTATAGATGAAAAACTTGTGTCCTTTCCTTTTTATATTATTTAATTTTGTTCTCTCTTCAACTCACAAATTCATTTTATGCTACTGCAGCTGAATATTTTGTTTGTGATAGCTACCCCAGCTCTACTACTTTCAGCATTATAAAGTAAGCATGCAAACAGTATCGAATTGTTCTTAAAAAATATATATTTAAATATATTTATATAGTCAGCTCAGTCGCACTAATATTATCATGAGAACAGCTTATATCTATATACATCTGTGTTCATTAAAAGAGTACCACAGCTGAGCTGCAAACCAGCTCAATTTCCAATTGAATATTATTAAAATATTCAACTCAAAAATATTATAACTCACAATTACTATAGCAAATTTTTATGCCCTACTTTGAGAATGATAAAATATTTATATAAATATTTTTCATATTTTTGCTGCATACTTAAATGAAAAGATAATGGAATTTTTTTGTTATACTTAAGAAACAATAATGAAACTGAATTGAATTTATATATAATTACACAATCAATGGAAGCAGCTTAAATTCCAATTACAATTTAAATATCCACTCAAACCTCAAACAAAAAATTTGCCCAACTCACAGCTGCAACTACAAATTTTCATTATAGATTAAGCTGCGTGATGCACTAGTACTTGCGGAGAGTGGAAGAGTAGAATCACAGCAGCAGCGCGTTGCATCAAAGGGCAACTAAAATGAAGCCCACTAAAAGGTGGCACTGGTGGCACAGAAGTCACGTCGTTGCCATAGAGTTTTCGCTGCGATGAATTTAAGTGCGCACGTAGCATGCCGTGCCGTGCCTTGCCGTGCCTTGCCATGCCATGCCCGCCGAGCAAAAGGAATGCCTAATGCTAGGCAATGAAACTTTGGCCGTTATCTTTGGCAGCATATGCAATATTTATGGGGCATACGTCGCCGTGTTGATTCGCCACAAAATTGTCAAGTGGCTTAATTAGCGCGACAAAGTGTTTTTGGCCAATTGAGCTGTTCTCGCTGTCGGCACAAGCGCCTAGTGAATGTCCTTTAATCAGCTTACAGCTACATCAGTGTGCCGTCAGGTGAAACAGGCTAACGCCAGCCGGGCCCAACTGCAGCGCTGCTTAAGCCGCTTTATGATGCCAGTTTCTTTTTGACTTCAGCCACAGAGTAACCCACATTGCGCTCCACAATTTTGTTTTATTTTCATATTTTCACATTGCTTTGTTGTTGCGGGTAATTTCATAAAATAATGTTGGCTCTAAAAGAACTCATGACTTCTGGAGCGTTTATAAAGGCATATTAGGGTACTTCAAAGAGAGCTGAGAGTGCAGCTGGATTAAGGATTGTAACTTAAAGGTAAACTAAATTTTTGTTTTAAATATTATAGTATTTTAAGGGCACGATTCCAAAGCAGCTCTGTATTGGAGATGTCTAAATTGAACATTGAATCATGCTCCTCTTTGCCAGCTATTTCCTGTCTGCCAGTCAGCAGTGACCAGTTGCCCTGCTCTTGGGTGGAACAGGTAATATCAAAATATTTGAGACTGAGTTATGAAATGGATATAAAATTAAATCAAATTTAATTTTTTCTTTATTTAAAAGAGATTTATATATATTATTTACAATTTCAATTTAATAAAATATTATTATTTTTTTATTTAAAAATAGATTTTATATTTTATTTTCAATTTTAAGCCAAGATAGAGCTTAAAAATATTGTATAGATTTCTTCAAAAATTTTGTTATAGTTTAAAAAATATATTTTAAATTTTTTCATTAGTTTTTTCTATATACAAATTAGTTTTTACATTTTATTTTAATCTAATCCTTTTAAATATTTTATATATTTTTCAAAATATTTTATGTTAATTGACAAAAATATATTTTTAATTTTTTAAATTAAATTTCAATACATATATTAAATTTTATATTTTATTTTTAATTTTAAGCTAAGCAAAAGCCTTGAAATATTTTATACAAATTATTTATTTTAATTTAAATAATTAAATTCATATTTTTATATATTAATTAGTTTTTATTTATTTATTTTTTTTTTTTTACCTAATGCTAAGGCTTTAAAAATATTTTACTAAATTTTCTCAATACTTAATTTTAATTAAAAAATATATATATTTTAATTTTATTCATTTACTTTCACAGTTTCCACTTTTCTGTATAATTGAAATTTCCCTTTTACAGAGCATCTTCTAGCTGTTATCCCAGCTGGCAGACGGCGTATTCGTTCACCGCCATCACCGCACCGTCATCTGCCTGTGGCACACACAAAAGGCAGGAAATTGAATAAAATTGCCATGTTATGATTATAGAAAGGAAGCGTGCAAGAAGTAGTTCAGCTAAAAGCAGTTGCCTCACAGCGGGCGAAAAGTTTTTCATTTCAGCTTTGAGGCAAAAGCCGCGTAGATTATTCGAAGTCACATTAACTAACTATCCGGGCTGATAATGAGCCAGTTGACATTTGCACTTTGGCGGCATGGCAAAAAGGCAAAAAGGCAAAAAGGAGTCCAGACAGCGCGAAATATATGCATTGCCTTGCAATATTAATATTATATTTTATTTTTATTATTATTATCGTCGTTGCTGTTGCTGTGCGAAATCAGCGCCCAGCAGGAGGCGATATTAAATTTGTGTTTTAATTTTATTAAACAACGGCATCCACTTTACACATCAATAACGCCGCGACTCCAATTGCCGCAAATGAAAGCGAGCAGCAGCAGCAGCAGCGGCAGCAACAACAGTTCATGTGGCAGCAATCGAGCTTCCCTTGTGGCTGAGCGTTAAAATATTGACATGTGCTGCTGTTGTTATTGTTGTTGGCGGTGCTGGTGGTGTTGGCGGTGTTGGCGGTGGTGCTGCTGCTGTTGTTGAAGCCTGGTTGGGCTGCTGCTGCTGCTGCTGTGGTGCTGGTATCACATGACCAGCATTGTTGCTGGCCAGCGCGTAAATAAAGCGTAAAATTCTGTATAAGCTTTTTTTCGCACGTTGTTTGTTGTGCGAGCGAGTGTGTGATTGTGTGTGTGTGTGAGTGTGTTTTTTTTTTTTAAATAAAAAATGAAAAACACAAACAATCAAATGCATTTCACTGCATAAATGGGTGTGAGTGAGCGTGTGGTTGTGCGTGCGTTAAAGTGACCTTTGGCTTTCATTGTCGCCATAGCCAGTGCAAACATTTGTATACCCCACAGCATCCATTGAACGAGCGAAGGTATATGCAAAACAGAGAACACTTGCTGTTGGATGGAGAAGAAGTTGTGATTGTAATACGTATGGAGCTTAACTGTAGAATATTTCATTGTGTATACAACAAATAGTGTAACATGCATAAGAATCATAGTAAGCAGCTGCCGAAAGAAGAAGCTTAGATTGACTGATATATGTATATATATTATATATATATATATTTGAGACTAGATCTTTAACTTGTTATATGTAAGGTAGCCAAGCCAAAAATTTATTTACGCAGCTGTTTAAGTCATTAATTATAGATGCCTGTTGAAATATTTAATACGATTTGCCATTTGATTGTGAATTATGTGGCAGAAATATAGCGTTTCAATCAGCTAAGAATATCTGTTTAGGTATGAACATGACATTAACGGCCACCTCATTCTTAATCATTTATTCTCTTTATCGACAATATTTACTCTATTTAGACTTTACTATATTTAGACTGTAGTAGAGCATTACGAGCATCTTAAGCATATAAAACAATTAAATTTAGAGATATGATAAAAACACTTCCAATTACCATAGCATAGCAGACCAAAGCAAAACAGATAAGTTAGTCTTAGAAGTAATTTTTTTGTTGTCAAAAGAAAATTCTCAGTTGATAAGACAATTGACTAAAGGCGATGCCTCTCGAAGCGTAGTTGTTAAGAAATTTTAATCAAAATTATTGCTCTTCGAAGCGCTGATCTGTTCAGCATTCTCCACTGTAGCACAAACAACTCTTAGTGCTTGAAGCACTGCTTGCTAAGCTAAGACAGCTATATGAATGTTGTTCTTTCTATATAATATATAATAGCGTGGATGTAGCTGTAATAGAAAGCCATAAAGAAAGTAATATTCTTAGCCATTTTCTTTTTTTAATGCATTTTCCTAGATTTGTTGCTCTTATGTGATTACCCTTTACTACAGCTTCAGATTTAGTATTAGGTATTAGTAGAGCATATAGAGAAAGCATAAGAGATGTACAGATATGATTAGGAATCTTAAGCTCTCATTTAGATACAGTTCACATGATATAACCTGATATAGTCCATAAAGCATATTAACAATTGACTTATATTAGAGGGTATCACCTAGTCGGACATTCTACTTACAGAGCCACAGTTGCAGCAGCCTTTGTTGTAGCTGCTGCTCTTGCACTTTATTTGGTTTCTTTTTTTATTTTTCCTTTTTCTTTTTTTTTGCAGCCTCAAGCTGTTTCGTTAATTGCATATTTAAATTTATGCTGTTAATTGTTGGCCATCCACGAGGAGCCACTGCCGGTCGCCTTTTAAGTTATGGCCAGTCCTTTGGCACCCGCCCAGCCACCGCTTCCGTTTCCGTCAGCTGGCCTGCAGTGGCCTGAGTGGCTCAGATGCATCAACTGCTACGACGTCAATTTAATGAATCTTTTTGAAACAAAAAAGAGAGCAAAAAGGCACTGCAAATGCACACATCCTGTTGGCCAGGACACGCTGGCATGTCCTGCAATATTATAAAATTGCGATAGTTAGATTGACGTTACTTTGAGCAAAGAATAACTCGATTTTATTTCTATTTATAAATTCTTTTACAAAGTAATTATAATCTTATTTATATTTAAATAAATATTGATATATAATATAATAATGCCAAACCAAATCTGAATTGAGTTTGCTGCAAATAGGCTTTTTTATTAACCATAATTGAGTTGCAATTCCTTTAGATGCTCGTTACTAAAGATATAAAACGCTAACAGCGAGAGCTCATTGAGGAAATGCAACGAATTGAGAACAATAACAAGAACAAACAAACTGAATACACATTGAACTAAACACAGAGAGAGGGAGAGAAATGCAGTGAGAGTGATAAATTCTCTCTCGAGCAACTAATCGCACATGAAGCCAAGCTTTAAAAGGCCCTCAGCAATGTTTGGCTTCTCCAGTTTGTCTGGCTGTGGCTCTAGCTTCAGCAGCTGCTCCATGCCATAGCGTTTCAGAGACTTCGACGACGGGTTTGGCATCAGCTGGTCGTCGTCCTTGCCACCTCCACTCTCTTGCTCCCAGGCAGTCGATGGTGTGGGCAGCAGACCGCAGTTGGCAAAGGCACGTGTTATGTTGCGGGCATGGGTTAGATTGCCGCGACGTATCTCGCCCTTGACCGCCACAGGAGCCGGTGGCCAATAGCGCGGCACAAACAGCTCACGATCTTTGCCTCCATGCAGCTGCGTCGGTTTGCTGGCCATAATGTTGCTCTGACTCGAGGCCACCATGGCACGCTGTGGGTTAGTTGGCTCCTCTGACTTGCTTAGGGTCTTGCCAACGATATTGTTCTCCTTGTTGGCGCCGGCAGCTGCCTCATGGGCCTTGGCCTTGCAGCGCTCGTCCCATTGCTTCACTGTGGGTATATAGCGTCTCGGCTGGGAGCTACCCAAGGGCGGCGACTGTTGCTGCTGTGGTTGTTGTTGCTGTTGCTGCTGCTGCTGCGGCTGCTCGGGCTGGGCATCACTGGACTGTGTGCCACGCTGCAGGCATATGTAGCGACTAGTTGGTTGTATGCCGTCAGCCTTTTGCTGCTTCAGCTCTCGCTCGTCGCGCATTTCACGCAATACGCTCTCAATGTGTTCCCGCTTGATGATGCGCAATCGATTCACACGCACACGCTCCTCCGCCGTGAAGTCCACGGGCGAACGTGTCAGATGAACTATGATCTGTGGCTGTTCAGTCAGTTCGCGCATGCGTCGCTGTTCAACCAGCTTGAGAGCCTCCAGGGCCACCTTGCGCTCCTGTTCGCGTCGCTTCTCATCGGGCGCGGCTTTGATGACTGTGCGCTCCTTCAGCTGTTTCTTACGGCTGCTGGTCAGCGAGGAGGCGGTCGGTGAGCACGTCGCCTCCTTGTCATGGGACTGGCCACGCAGTGGGCGCAATGGTGTCTCCGTCTTGCTCTCAGTCTCACTAATTACTGCAGCAGCCTTCAGCTCTTTGCTTTGAACCGCTGAGAGTGTCGAATAGATGCATTGGTTGGAGAGCTCTGCGTGCAGATACTTACGCGGTTTGTTGGCTCGCTCGATATGTTGGGGCTTGGGAAAGCCCTTCCAGGGCAGCAATAGCTTGGGCTGGGCCTGCGGCTTGCGTACGTCCAATGCCTCGAAGTGACGCTTCAGCTCGACGAGGCGCAACTCCTCCTCGTCCTTCAAGCGCGGCACAAACACGCTCGCATTTACATTAAGCTGGGCTGCTGCCTCAGCCTCGGCTGTTTCTGCAGCGGAGGCGGCGGCGGCTGCTGCTGCTGCTGTTGCAGCTGCTGCAGCCTCTGCCTCTACTGCTGAGATGTTGGCAGTGGTTGCCTCTGAGGAGCATGATGCAACATCTGTGGAACTCTCCTCGCAATCGCTATCGCTGTCGCTATCCCTGTAGAAACGCAGCAGCTCCGGCAGCGGCTTCTTCAATATCTCAAAGACGGCGCGACTCTTGATCAAGTTTTGCATTCTCTGGCCGTTAAATGAAGTTAAACACGCTCGTTATCGATACTTGACTGGGCTTAGCTTAGCTTAGCTTAATATAAAAACGAGTCTGAATGCCACAGTCTGTTGACTGCTCCGATTATGATATACAAGTATATACATATAACAGCTATTGTCTGACAGCTAAATGCTAGCCTGCTTACAAGCAATCGGAATTTTTGAGAACAATTTGACAATTTATCGAACTTTAAAGAGAAGTTTAATTGGGGAATGATTCACTGTGTGGCTACCCTGTGTTGTGTGGGGCAGAAGTATTCAATCGATGGTTTTCTACTATCTATCTATCTGCTGAAAGCCCTTCACTCATGTGTATCTTCCCTTTTCCACCTGCTCTACATATTATCACAAGTTTAGTTTGACCCTTGCCTTATCCACATCCATTGCTCGTCAATCTCCTACATTCAAACTCTCCTTTTTTTTATAGCTAGAGCAGCTCTTGTGCTTTAAACTTTTGTATTTATATTGCAGAGAGCAAGCAAACAATTTGCCTAGTTTGCAATTGGTAGCCATTGTAGAGACTTTTCCTTAGCTGACATTTACGAGTATTTGCACAATAAACGTGGGCGGAGGCAAGTGAGCAACTCGGTCAAGTGCAGTCAGCTTGACGATGGGGAGCAGCGGTAACGACATTCAATAAAACGTTAGCTATTATTATGGGAACACGCTCACACACACACACAAACACACACACACACGTATACACACACTCATGCAAACGTCTGGAGCTGCGCAAAATGAAATGCAATGAAATGAAACGAAAGAAGCGCACAGAAATATGCAATTTCACCTCAATCACAGCTGTAAAAACAAACAAACAAACAAACAATGGGGCAAAGCACTGAGCTGAGCTGCACTGCAGGGGCTTGCCCTCAGTACCAACCCTTATTCACTCCCTCGCCCCCTTGCCCCCTTGCCCCCTCGTAATGTTCCGTATCCTGCTTATCCCGGTCGTTATCGTCATGTGAGCCACATGCTGTTTGCTCTGCTCGCAGTTCGTTCTTTTCATATCATTTTGCAGGTAAAGTTAAACGTAATTACTGGTCTGTGCAACTCGAACTCTTGCCCCGTTTTGGCAGCGGAACAAACCATCTATTGAGCAATTGCACAATGTATCATTGCAAAGACGAACCACTTCCAATTCCAATCGCAACAAATTGCCGAGCAGTGTCAGGTGTCAGGCGTTTTGCAAAACGAAATTCGATCTATCTATAAAAATACATAAAATCAATATTTATATTGACTTTTGTCATAGAAATTGCTATCAATAATTTGATATTGTCAACGTTGAAAGTAAATTTAGTTTGCAAATATGTTTTGTCATCTTCGTGAAATGATTTATTTATAACTTCAATTGGTGTAGTCTAGTTGTTCATTATATATATATATATATATATTCATTCATTCATGAAATATTTTAAATTTTTATCAAGAAAAGTTTTGTTTTCAAGCAAATTTTTTATATATATATTTTTATTTTATTTATAGTAATAATTTTAATCATAATAAATATTAACAAAATATAGACTAAATATGAAAAAAATAATAATAATAATAGAATATAATTTTAATTACTAACCAAAAATTATAAATTAATATGAAGAAGTTGCATTATAAATTTCTTTTTATTTTATATATACAAACTATTAATATTTTTATTTAGAAATTAATGATTTGATATTATAATAAAACAATATTTTGTATGTTTATTTTACTTTATTAAATATTATAATTATTTTATTATATATATTATATTCGATATTCATATTTCTTTAATACATATTATTTTATATTTATATTACTTTTATTTAGAATTTTACAATTAATAATAATTCGATATATTTAATATTATTTAAATACATTTTATTTTATACATATTTTACTTTAATTTATAACTTTATAATTGAATAAATATAAATAATTCAATTCAACTCGCTCATGCAATTTTCTCTTATGACTCTCAAGGATTTATGTTTAATCCTTCTCTAACTAAGGTATATATTAAATACATTTAAGGTTATTATATGGATAATGCTAACCATAGTTTTGTTTAATGCCTTCTTAATTCGTTTTAAGTGTATCAAATAATTAGCAATTAAATACAGCCGCTGTGCAGCTGTGCGGCTTAATGGAGCGTTCTTTGTGTGGCTCATTGATGTCCAATCAAATTGCCACTAACTGTCACGGACTAACGCATTTTATAACTCATTAAATTGACTTTAAGCCACCTTTTTCGCTTTTTCGCTTTGGCATTAATCCGCTTGTTCAACTTTCATTACATTTGCGCTTATCTGCATAATTGAAATGAATGCTTAACGATATTTGTAATTTAAAACGAAATTAAAGAAGCACAACAAAAAAAATAAATAAAATAAAATAAAATTAAAATTAAGCCGAATGCAAATGTGCATTGACATATGAAAAACACATCATTAATTTATAAATAACCAAATTAAACAATTAATTGCCAAGGACAAACAGTGTAAAAAGTATAAATAAAATTAATGCAAATATCAAATAAAAGAAAGATAGAGAAAAAAACTCGAGAGAGAAGAGAAAAGCAACAAATTTAATTTCACATTTGAATGCACAATTTAAATGCATTCAAAAACTCTTCCTCTTTTTCTTTTTTTTATACTCATTCACAAAGTGAAATGAGTATATTGGTTTTGTGCAATGTCCGTCACGCTGTCCGTCCGTCTGTCCGTCTGTCCGTCTGTCCGTATGAACGCAAACCATTTGCACAGTTTTGAAGCTAGAGAGTTGAAATTTGGAATATATACTCGTGTATACCCTCGAATTATAAAGTGTCAAGATTTTCCCGATACGCCCACTAGGGGCGTGGCAAATCGGAAAATGCATTTGCCCATACCTCAGAAACACTACTTCTAGAAGTGCTAGAGAGTTGCAATTTGGAATGTAGACTTGTGTTGACAACTCAAGTTGAAAAAGCTATGGCGGATATATCTACGCCCATTGGGGGCGTGGCAAATCGGGTAAAACTGTATCTTCTACAGTTTTAAAGCTAAAACGCCCAAATTTGGCACGTAGGTTACTGATACGATCCTATGAAGATCGACCAAAAATCTATATATCCACGCCTACTAGGGGCGTGGCAAATCGGATCTGACTATATAGTGATTTTTCAAATTCTGTAATATTTTGAGCACTATTGATGCTAGAGACTTGAAACTTGGTATATATACTCGGGTTGATAACCCAAGTTGGAAAAGATATGGCGGATATATCTACGCCCATAGGGGGCGTGGCAAACCGCAAAAGTTTGTAGCTCCTACAGTTTTAGAGCTAGAAGCTTCAAAATTGGATGGTAAGTTACTGGTGAGCTCCTCTATCGATGCGCCAAAAATAAATTTTACGCCCCTTATGGGGTATGCCCGGCTAAAAAATACCCTGTAATTTTCGCATTTTTTGAGTGTAAGCATCCAAATTTCACACTTACGTTACCCTTCACTACTTCTAAGAACTGGCCAAAAATTATATGTCTACGCCTACTGGGGGCGTGGCAAATCGGGAAAAACTATACGTTTTTCCGATTCTCAGTGAGAAAATCAGAATTATATACAGATATTACTGCTGATCTCCTCTATTGATTTCCAAAAAATTATATATGTACAAACCAATTGTGGGCGTGGCAATGGGCGTGATCTGTGGGGGTGTGAATGAGTATCCCGCAGTCGGTAGCGCCCGACTGCAACGTTCTTACTTGTTTTTAACTGCCTCCCACAAGTAATTAAAATTTAAATAACTATCACTTGCCTAGGCAGTGCAGAACAAAAGATTCGTTTCTGTGCGGCGCTAAAAAATAAATAAATAAAAATGATTACGCATACGCAGCGTACGCAACGAAGGCGAAAGTGCAAATCACAAAACACAAAAAAAAAAGTAAATACAAAAATAAAGAAATGAACACGTTGACAGGCAGGCAGGCAGGCAGGCGGCAGGCAAACAAATGAAATTCATTAACACGATTCTAATTACAACAGACAATGCCAGCGACAGTTAGCAAAGGCGATTGTTTAGGGGGCGTGGCAGCGTCAAGGGGCTTTGGACTGGGTCTGTGTGCGTGTGTGCATTTTGCATACAAATTGCTAAATTAATGAGCAAAACACAGCCGCACAGTAGATAAAAGCAAATAAATTTGTAAATACGCAGCTCACACATAAAACAGCAGCAAAAGTGAAAGCTGATAGACGTGATGATACCCTGTTATAGCAAATAGTAAGTTGAGTTAAGGTATAGAAAAAGCAAAAGTTAAGTTTAGTTATTCAAATCTTCATCTATGATTAATTAAGTTAGATTTCATCATTGCCCATATGTTTTTCCAGGGTATATATACCATCATTAGCTTAGCTCAATTGGCACTTTAATAACTGGTTGGCTTGGCTAATTGGAGGCTAAGCAAATATTTGCACTTCAATACCCTTCGCATAGCCAATAAATTATGCAGAGCAGCTGCTCTGTTAAATGTTGCGTAATGCAAAAGCAGTTCAGATACATATATATATATATAGAGATATATCTGACTGTGACCAGTAACTAAGCCAATTCTGATTTATATGCCCCAAAAATTTAAATAACTTTTATGGGCGCCAAGCACTTACAAAATATATATATATATATATATATTTCTGCAGCTCTTCCTGCTTGAGTTAATAAGCCTGGCCATTTGCAGAGCAGCTGCATTTTACGAGCTTAGCTCTTTTGGCTTTGGCCAACGATATTTGGGCACACCGCAGCGCCTAGTCACAAGGTTAATCCTTGCAGGTAGCTGAACGTCAGTCAGTAGCACGGCCCAGGCGAGTCAAAAGTTATTTCTGGCCCCTTTTGAGGTATCTGTCTGTCCGTATGCTTATGGTGGTCGGCCATATGCGGCGTATACGTAACCTGGCCGCAAACAGAAATCGAGCACCTGGCTGCACATACATGCATCTGTACATGTGTTCATAGTTGTTTTTAATGGTGGTGCAGCAGGCAGGCCAGCAAGGAGGCAGGCATTCAGGCTGGCAAACGCAAACAAAGCCAACAAACAGACCAAAAATCTAGTTCACTTAAAATTTTCTCATTTCCTTCCGCCTGGACTTCCACACTCACACACATATAGAGCAGGCCAAAACTTTATATGTGAGTGTGTGTGTATGTATGTGTGGGTGGCGAAAAAGCTTAAGTTAACAACTTATGCCTGTCAGCTGAAGTCGAGAGCAGACCGAGGCGGCTCTGAGAGCCTTTACGTTCGCCTCATTGTCGCCAAAACGCATTTAGGAAGGAAATTAGTACGTAAATGTCATAATTTGCAAAAGGACTTTGTGCAGAGATTATTAAGTCATTATAGACACCCACACACACACACACACACACACATACAAGGCGCTTAGTCTTGTGCTCGTAAATGCAAATGGAAGCGCAGTTGCGACTGCTCCACATATTTATCGGCAGTTGCTCAGCCAGCTGCCTGGCCTAATCAAAATGCAAATTTCAATTTGCCAACTGCTGAAAGCGAAAGACAAGAAACAAAAGTTAGAAAGTAAGAGAACTACAAATCTTTGACTTTTTACCTGTCCACAAAAAGAGTAAAAATTATCATGAAAACGAGCGACAACGATGCGGAACCCAAGGGCAACATTGTATGTCTCCGCACACATCGCAAACGAAGCTGAGCAGAGGGCGACTGCGGTAATCCTTTTCAATGTTAACTTGCGTTCGGTTCGCGTTGCTCTTGTATCCTTTTTCTTTTTTTCTCTCCGGTCATGACTCGCTTGATTTCTAACTTATTTATTTGCTACTACCTTCTTTTTAGCTCGGGTTGCCCACAACTTTTGATAATGTCAACAGCATTGAACATGGCCGCAAACCAAGTAACCAGCCAACAGGAACTTGCCCTTGCTTTAGATTTTCATTTGCTAAACATGAGCAAGAAAAGCAAGGAGCCGAGCTCGAGTTGAGTTTGTCAATTTGTTGCAAATGCAGTAAACATCATTTAATTGACGTTGAAATTAACGTCGCTTGTCGCTTGTCCCATCAGCAACAGTTGCTGCTGTCGCCGTTGCTGTTGCCATTGTCGTTGCCGTTGCCGTTGGTGTTGGTGTTGGTGTTGCTCCTCTTGCTGTGCTTGACACATGTCCAACGAGTCTTTCTTTCTGATTTTTTGTCTTGGCCATTTTAATCGTGGCTCGCAGCGCCGCTGTCACCGTTGACAGCTGTCTGATTGTTCGGTCTGGTGGCTCAGCCAGCACCACTTGCCCCACAGAGTATGTGCATGTCAGCTGGTTTATGTGTGCTTTGCATAATGATTTTAATTGACTGATGGATACAATCAAATTGAAATTGATACGACTATGCGGCATAAACCACTCTACCATAGCTAACTGGAGCAACTGCCAGTTGCCAGTTGCCAGTTGCCGGGTGGCTGGTAGCTGGTAGCTGGTAGCTGTTGGCTGCTAGCTGTTGGTTGGCGGTTTGAGTCTGGGTCTTAGCTACTCTCGCAGCGCGACCAAAGCTGTCAGCACATCCAACAAGTCTATCAGTCAAGTATCAAAAACGTGTGTGTGACTCTGTTCCGTTGGGAACTTTAGCAGCCACGCCAGTTCAAGGCAAAAATCCACGGAAAACAACACAAAACACAACACAGCACCACAAAAGCGAACGAAGCGCACTCGAGTGCAACTAAGTCAAGTTTTATTTAGATATAACTTGGCCAAGAGCGAAGTGCAAATACTCTGCAAACTTTGGGGAGATGAAGTTGAAATCTCTAATTTCGATTTGATATCAGGTAATAATAAATATATTTTTATATATTGAGTCGAACATAGAACCATAACTGTTCCTCAAGAGTAAGACTTAGTTCTTGACAAAAATTAAAATAAAATTATTAAAAAATAATATTGATAATAATTTATTTGTTATATATTTTTAAAAATATTATAAATATGATTTTAATTTTGAATATATTTCCAATTTATGAATATTAAAAATAAATTGAAAAATATAGTAAATATATAAACTAATATTAATAAATATGTTTGAAAATTATAATATTTATTATATGTTAAGTATATTCAAAATTTTTAATAATGTTTCTAATATTTGTAAAATTATAAACAAAAATAATTTTTAGACTTTATGTTTATTTATAAATATTTTTTTGGGTTTTTAATTATTTATAAATATTATTTCAACATATAAATATATATGTTCTTACTATAATTACTTAAAAAAAAAAATATATATATATATATATATTTATATAATAATAATAATAAAAATAATAATAATAATAAAAATAAATTAATTCAAATAAAAAATATTTATAAATAAATTTGAAGCTTAGAAATATTTTTTTTATAATTTTACATATATCAGAAATATTATTTAAAATTTTAAATATACTTGACATATAAAAATATTGTATATATATTTAATATAATTTTTTAATTTTTTTTTTTTACTATATAAAAATAAAACAAAAATGTTGCAAAACTTAAAATTTTAGCCAAACTTAGTTACGCATCAAAGCGCAAGCTAAAATCTAATAAAAAATTTCCAAAAATAGCTAGAAAATCAAGGTTGAAGCTTAAGTTCGTGCGACTTGGCTGACCGCAAAAGTCAGCGATTTCGAATTGTAAATTAAAACGGGTATTTATAAATAAGTAAAGCCCATAGAATCTACAATTCAAGCATGCTTTTTTATTCAAGAGCAACTGTGGGCACGTTCAAAGATGTCAGGGCCAAGCAAGAAAACGAAATGAAATTAAAAATGTATTAATAAATAAAATAACTAAGAGTGGCATACGCAATTCGCTTTTACTCTTTATAAATATTTATATAAATATAGTTATGGCAGCTTAATTAAGCATTAATTCAACTATAATCAGGCATTTAGAGTATGCGACTGTTAGCCATAGTTTTATTATGCAGTTCTTACTCACTCTCTCAGCTTTGTTGTTTTTGTGTGTTTGTATGCAAGCTATTAACGCTGTTGTTGCTTGATTTGTGGCATTCATTGTTGCTGTTGTTGTTGTTGTTGTTGTTGCTTGTGCTTTTCGCGTTTTACTTGGCTGCGGTTCAACGCGTATGCCCCGCCCGCCCGCATATCCCTCTGCTCCTTTTTGGCTTTCGCCTCTCGCGCATTTTCATCATCAACAATTTTTGGTACGGAAAACTTTGCCAAAAACTTTGTGCACATGCGAAAGGGTTTCGCATGCGTGCAGGTGCAGCTAAGTAGATATGTGTGCGTGCGTGTGTGTGTGTGTCGACCAGTTTAGCTTAAGTTTTTAGCATACAGACGAAGTTTCACAAAAGACCAGCAGACAGACAGGCGGGGCTGCGTGCCAGGCACACCTTGAGGAGTTTTGTGCGGCTGCCACAAGTAGACATTGGTTAAAAACTTTTCAACTACCCACATACACACACTCAAACACACGCACACACACACACCCACACTCATACATGCACATGCGTTTGAAAAATTATTATAACGCGCCACGTTGGCAACCTTTTCATATGCCAAAAACTTAGACAACGCGACTGCCGCTCCTGCTGCTGCTGCTGGTGTTGGCTGAAAGACTTGTATAGATATAAAATTATGCGCGTTTATTCGTAAATTAAGTGCTGGCTGTTGCTTTCTGAAAGTTGGCGAGGCGCAGGCAGGCAGGCAAGCAACCAACTAACTTGCCCTGCGGTTCGCTTCGTTTCCTTTCCACTCAAAGGGATTTGCGTTCGAGTGCATTTGGGTGCGTCGACCACGGCGCCACGTCCCTTTCTTTCAACTCAAATTCCTACTGATTTCGAATATCTTTCAATCGTTGAATTATGAATTCATAAGGCCTAAGTGCTACGTCTATCAATAGCCACACAACATTCATCAACATTTCTTTTTTTTTGATAACAAAATTTCATTTGTAGAAGTTGCGAGTCCATTGAACCCGAGACACGTGAGCGGCTAAGGTAATAAAGCAAAGATAAGACCTAAATTGCATGACCAAATGCTTTGCATGCGGCAGCTCTAGGCTATAGAGAGGAGCGGAGTTGGAGAGTGGGGCGTGTGCTATGTGCAGCCCATAAACCAAGGGTTTCACGTCAGCTCAGCCAACATTTAGCTGAAAACAGGAAGACTTTAAATGCCTGAAAGTTGCACGAGTAAGCAGATTGAAGCTGAATAGATGTTAAGATAGAGAAACATGTTTCTCAAGTAGATAAGTTGGATTAAAGAAAAAGTTTTAGTATGAATTTCCGATTTAATTTAGGCAATTGTTTGCTATAAGTGATTTACTGATTGACTGACTGATTGGTCGACTGATTGACTGACTGATTGACTGACTGAATGACTGTTTGACTGACTAACTGCTTAAGATTTATGGAAGCTAATCGAAGCATAAATGGAATGAAAATCGAGGAACAGAAACTTCAGCACGTTTATATATGGATTCTTATGCAGATAAGTTTAAAGCTAAACAAATTTACATAAAATATTAAAATATACATTATTAAAATTAGCTGGTTGACTGATTAAAAGGATGAATACACTGTGATTATGTTGCATGAGAACCATAATATGTGTCTACAAAATTGTTGTTAATGGAATTTATATTGAAAGAGATTTCTTATAGTTTTCTAGGTATATAAAAATATTTTTAAATTTTAATTATTAAAATAATTAATGAGATATTTAAAGGTATTTTTGCAATACTATTTTTCCCTAATGCTATATATGCTTTCCAAAAATTTCTAAAAAATATCATAAAAATTTTATGCCCAAACAGAAAAGTCTATAAAATTTGTAGACCCCAATAGTAATTTCAATTAAGACTTACAAATACTTAAAATGTTAATTGTTAAGAAAAGAAAATCAGCATAGAATGCCAATAAAACTAACCTCATATAGCCAAATAGATAGAGTTTCATTAGACTTCAATCAAGCAACTGCAACCAACTGCTGACAGATAGTGAGAGCAAGAGATAGAGACTCCATCAGCACACATCCCTTTCACTCTACGGCTAAGGTAGCTAGGCAACTTTCAGCTATGGATGCCACAGCCACTGGCACATTATTGGCAGCCAGCAAACGGTAGCAGCAGAAGCAGCAGGCGGCAGCAGGCGGCAACAGGAGGCAACAGGAGGCAACGGCATCAGGAGTCGGGTAACATGGCCACGACGGACTGAGCAACGCTTTGAAGCGCGCTAAAAATTTCAGATTTTCAGAACATAACATTTTACGGTTTTACGGTTCATTGCCGCATGCAGGAAAGTGAAAGATACATGCATATATAGATATATAGATATACATGTGTGTGTGTGTGTTGTTGGCATATGAAAGCGATATACTCGTTTGCTCACTTTTTGGAAAATCGCTTGAAAATCGTTTGAAGCGCCGTTCGACAGCAGCGCGTGATGGTTGAGGGTGAAGGGAGCCCGGCTTAACTTTTGGGCTTTCAATGCTTTTGCTTCTGCTGAGCTTCAACAAAATATTTTAAGTAGTTTAGAAAGTCTGTGTGTGTGTGTGTGTGGATAGCTCACATATCAGTATCGCGCAAAAAAATAAGCTAAAGGTTTGCAAAATTTAACAGCCGCATCGATGTCTCTTTTTATGTGTGTGTATGTATGTATGGGTGTGTGTATGGGTGTGTGTGTGTATGTGTGTCTGGCTGTCTGTGTCTGTGTGTTAACTTTTTGCTTTTAAATTGTTTATGCAACTTTTGCTGCAGTCTTTGTGCGCTGATGCGCGCGACTTTTTGATTTTTAGCTATTAGCAAATGCGATTTTCTTATTTTAATTGTCTTTTAAGATTGGAGAGATATAAAATGTGTTTAATATTTGTATATAGTATATTTAGATATATCTATTTATGAATATGAAAGAATATATATGAATGTAATTAGGCTTGCTTTCTTATGAAATAATTTAATTAATTAAATAATAATAATAATAATAATAGTAATAATAATAATAATAATAATAATAATAATAATGATAATAATAATAAATAAAGTATATTAATGATTCACATTGATAATTGATTTCTAGATAATTTAGTTTGTTATTTATGGTTATAGATATTGATTACTTTCAGGTTTCATCTACTAATATGGTAAGAAATTCTAACTACGAAAGCATGAGAAATAATATCTTCCACTTTAGATCTGTATTTACAATAAAAATTCTTTATATATTCACTCGATTTAGTTTGCCTTCATCGCCTTGCTAGAGCCGTGTGCTGAGACCCAATCACACTTGAGGTATAGATTCATCCACTGTTCCAAGAATTTATATAAAATACTTTCAAACTCTTATCAAGAACTTTTCGACTCTTTCAACCTATACTTCATAGTAATTAAACCAAAAATTTTAAAGCTAAAATTACTTAAGATAAAAAACTTTTCATTCACTCTAGAGACAGCATATGCTATATTTTCCAACATTTTAATTATATATTTTGACTTTCAGTTTCCTTCTTTATTCAAAATTCCTGTAGCCTTTGCAACTTCTCATAAGTAGCTGATCTAGTCAATGCGCTAGCAACTTTAAGCAGCTTACTCTCAGCTGCTGAAACTGCGGCGACTGTCTGTGCTGCAACTTTGTGGCATTCAGGCAGATCCGCGCCCGCACACTTCCTATCTCGAGTGGGCGTCTGAGAAGTGCACTTATGTGTGGAGTCAAAGTCGGGCAGCCGAAAATAAAAAAAAAAGACAGAGATAGAGAGATGGGGAGAGAGGGAGTGGGAGACAGAGAGAAGGCCACTTGACAGCCACAAAGCGGCGCTGGCTTGTCACCCGGTTCTCTCTCGGTCAAAGCATGGCGCGCCAAGTGCCCCTCCAGAGCAGAGCAGTTAAGCAGAGCGCAGCCGATGCCATAAATGTTGCAACTTGCACTGCAGACAACTTGCACTATGCCATGCCATGCCATGCCATGCCGCACCACGCCCCCAACCGCCCACCGTCGCGCTGTGCAAAGTGTTTAAGCGTGAAAGCAAGTGGCAAACAGGCAAACAAGCAAACGTTTGCCATTTTTGTCTCGTACTCTGTGCGGCATTTTAGCGAGTGTCTTCTTCCAGTTGCAGGCAATTTCACAGCAATTTAAGTTTTTTGCCTTTGTGTGTGTTTAAGCAACACTTCAATTAAAGAGCAGCAACAGCAGCAGCAGCTAGCCGAAACTATGTCAACCATGGCCGAACCGGATGTGCATCTCAATTTGGCCAACACTCGGCTGCTCGCCACTTTCACAAGGTGATTAAACTCATTTGTTGTAGTTCTATATACTAAGCCATAGATCTGAAAGAAAAATGCTGCCTATTCCGTTTAGCAAGCAGTAGTTGTCGCTAGTTGGAAGTGACAGACTAGCAGATACCCTAGAATCTGATGTAGGTCGATGTTGGTGGAACTGAGAGATGATATCCAATAGTGGAATCCATCTTGCTCGTTCATGTGTGCTATAGATTGTATAGAAATGAAGTCCTTACCTTTAGTCTACAGCTCTCTTAGAGATACACACATAGAGACACATGCATGGACTTCCTAGATAATAGATTATTAACTAAGCTAACATATACTTTAACCACAAAACTAATATACCCTCTTTACTCATTTTTCAATTGCCTACAGAGTATAACAACAACAACAACAACAACAACAACAACAGCAGCACCAACTACTGGGAGTTGCAATAAATTTTGGCAGCAAGCAAAAATAGTTTACAGCAGCGCATTCAGCACGTAGCAAATTGTAGCCAGGTGCTCTATCTCTGTGTACAGGTGTACACAGGTAACTATGTGTGGGTGTCTGTGTGTGTGTTTGTCTGTTGTGCTTGCCACACATGAACAGGTGCGCTTTATGGTTGACTTCAACTTTTGCTACCTTTCGCCTCCGACCGCCTTCGACTGTCATAAAATTGCTTTTTGCCTTAACAACAACAACAACAACAATTTTTTATGATTTATTATTTTTCAATGTGCTTTGTGGCTTGGCTTAAGCCTTTCGTTTCTTTCTTTCTCTTTTTTTTTCATTCTTTTGCTCCACTTTGGCTGGCAGCGCAATTTTGTCACATTTATTAACTGATGGATTGGGTGTAGCCTGACCAGAAAACTTTCATATTGAAACTGTTCGGATGGCACACATATACACTGTAAATAATTAATTGATATATTTTGATAGATTTGTGTTTTTTTTTTTGCAGGGTTTGTAGATGAATTTAAGAAATTTCTTTTTTTTATGGATTTTTTGTAATACATAGTATATATATTTTAGATATATAAATATTAATTTAATTTAAAAAATTTTTTTTTTTTATTATCAATAGACTCCAATTTATTTAAATATTTTTAATTGTGTTATTTACTTATTTGACTATTCAATTTTTTTTTAAATTTTGTATATAATATTTGCTAAAATATTTTATTTATGTTTGTATATAATAAGAAATAAATTTAAAAAAAACTAAAATATATATATATATATATAGACAAAATTAATAAAAATATTTATATAGATATTATTTTTGTCAAAATATATATATATTGTTTTTTATATTAAATATTTAATACATATTTAATATATATATTTTTTGTCTTTATATAAATATTTATATATATAATATATATATATTTTTTATATTTTATATTCAATATATAATATATAATTTATTTTATATAGTATTTAATTTTATTTAGATATTATCAAAATATTTTTTAAAGTTTTGCTTACATATATAATCTGAAATATTTACCAGTTCATCGTTGCCTCGTCTACATGCCTCTTTCCTTTATTTGTTGCAGCTTCTACTTTTCCTAGAGCAACTGCCAAGTCGTTCTCATCAAGTCGAGCATGATTTATATACATATATATTTTCTTCGAGTTTAGCTGCTGTTGTTCAGGTAGTTGGTCATCGATGCCCATTAAACATTTAATGTGCTGGCCAATAAGAAACTTTTGCGCTTAGCCCGGCTTAAACGAAGAGTTTGGCGCTGTTGGCATGTGTGTTTATATACACATATATACATAACTATGTATATAAATACACTTATATGTGCGTGTGTGTGTGTGTGTGTGTATTGGGTAGATATATGTATAATTAATTACTCTTTGGAAACTTTGACACATTTAATTATTATTTTATTAGTTTGACTATTAACTGGCGGCAGATTGTGTGGGCGCGTCTCTAATACGTGGCCACATAGTGTGGCTATAAATATTTAAGACAGTTCTGGTGCGCCATAGCCAGTGCAGACTGTAATATAGTAGCTATATAGCTGGCAGGCAAAGATTTAAGTTTGCTTTTGCTTTGCTTGGCTGAGCTGTAGCTCAAATCTGTATCAGTCTATGGCATTAGTCTTTGGTTTTACCAAATGCATTTAATTGTTGTCATAAAGTTTTAACACACACACACACACACACAGAGAGGCATGCACACACCCACATTTTCAGCTTAGGTACACATTCGTTTGCTCTGCTTTGCTTTGATTTTCATTTCATTTCATTTTCTTTTCGAAAAGTTTTTTGTGTACTTTTGGCAAATCGAAATCGACTCGAAGAACTGCTGCCAAATCTTGTAAAATCCTTTACGGCCGGACTGGCAAACTAACTAAAAAGCAACTTTTGCAGCAAATGAACTTGTATATAGCTAAAGCTCACTCAAATCTTGTCTGTCAGCTGCTGTGACGTACGTACTTTTGCGACTGCAATTAAATCTGCTGCAAAAGTTTGTTTATGCTCAAAAATCGATGGCTAAATTGTTGCAAACTTGTTTTGTTGCGCATTCAATTTGCTTGCCATATGCAGCTGCCACTTCTGCTGCTGCTGCTGCTCCTGCTGCTGCTGTGTCGGCAGCAGCTGTGTGGCAAGTGTGGCTTATGCAGAAGCATTAACAAACAGCCGGCGAAAGGGCATCTGCATTTTTAACAGCATATTTTAATGGCTGATTTTTAACATCAGCTCGGCGCACTTATTGACAGCTGCGACAGCCTGTGACACAGTCCACTCCCTCTCCCTCTCTCTCTCTCTCTCTCTCTCTTCCTTACTCACTCTTACTCTCTCTGTCTCCGCTTTGATGCATATGTCATGCGATACACGCAACGATACAAAATTTATTTGCAACGCGCCTGTCATGCTCACACACACACACACACACTCATATATATATATATAGATTGATATACATACATGTATATAAAAACCGTAGTCGAGCAGCTGAAACGCTGGCATAAAAAATGTTTAATTTAATTTCTTGTCGCAAAAAAATGCCATTGCCTCGACATTTTTCGGTTTTTTTTTTTTTTTTTTGCTTCTTGCATGGCAACTGCTGTGCCAACATAAAATGCTTAAACAATTTTTATAGGTAAATATCGTATGGAACGGGCCGGGAGCACAGGAGCCAAGTTAAGCTGATGCTGTGCTAATCGACGAACGTCAACTTTGATTGAATTTCAACATGAAAAATCACGCACTTTGACCGCATGATTGATTAAGCTCCACTCAACTTGACAATTAACTGACAAATAGATTAAAACTAGGTTAACCCAGCAGTAAGTGAAGGCAAACGGCAAGCGCTTAAATATTCAGTTGTACAGTATATTATGGCTGTCAAAAGTATGTGGAGGTAGTACTTTGTTTTTGTGATTGTGAGTAGGAGGAGTTGTCATGGCATAGAGTTGTATCTTAAATGTAAACATATACAGGGGACTCGATGTGAGGATCTTTACTCGCTAATGAAGAGCAAGCGAATAGTAGCTTGGCGAAGAGCACTACTACTATAGAGTAGTAGTGCTCTTCGTCATTATATGTCTAGATGTAGAGAAGCTGCATAGCTTCTGCACAAGCAGCAGCTCAATTCTTTCCTTTTTTTAATGTTAATGAAATAATCACTTTTTGACATACTACCTTATAGGCAACTTAATCTGATCAGAAATTAATAATAATAATAATAATAAATTAATAATAACATAATAGGATAGGATACATATTATAGGGGAAGAAAGAGATTTTGGGGTTTAGTAAATACAGATAAAGTTTATGAGATCATTAATACATATTTTTTAGGTCAATACACAATCCAGCAGGTCTTGAGGGTGATCTAAGTCTAAGTCTAAGTCTAAACCTTCTCCTAGTACAGGTGTGGGGGCTAGCAGAGCTCTGAGCTGCAGTACCTAGTTGCCTGGCCAGGCTATTTGGATGGGGAATTTAATCTCTCTAGGTACTTTTTGGCCAACTCCTAGATTTTGGCTCCAATTTTTTTAACCTTGAGGTCTCGCTCTAAATACCTGTTACTCATGTACCAAGAGGCCCCAGTGATCTGCCTCAGTGTTTTTGCCCGTAGCACACGCAGTTTGGATGGCATAGAACAGGCCAGCAGCTAGAATGCACTTGTAGATTCTGATCTTGTTGAATGATATTCTAATTTTCATTCAGCTCAAACTGCGCACTGCAACTTAGCGAGCTCAAGCCAGTGCGTTGAAGGAATGTAGAAGCATGTGATCAAGGGAGAGAAAGAGAAAAACGGCATGAATTGCCTCTATCGCCTTACAAATGATAATCTCTAACATTTATAAATTAAATATATTTTTTTTATAATATATATATATTTATTTATGTAACTTTATTAGTATAAAATCTATTTATTTATATATTTGATTAATAGAAAAATCATATAAAAATGTTTATATATTTTCTAATTAAAAAGTCTCTCTAATTATACCTTTAGTCCTTCTTTAACACTTTATCAACCGACAATATATATTCTAGTGCCATTTAGTTCTGTTATTCACTGAACCTAAGCTGTATTTAATTCAAGCACAAACTCTTAAGCATTTGATTATGCATTGCCCATTGTAATTATGCGCATTGGCGGACAATCATAATTATATCGAGCATATGCGTCACACGACACGCGCATTATGTGGAACAGTTTGATCTTAATGTAAATTTGCATTTTATTGCATGGTAATTAAGTGACAAAGAAGTGAATATGCAACAAATGTTTTCAATTGCATAAAACGCTGCACGTACCAAATCAGAGATGTGTGTGTGTGTGTGTGTGTGTGTTAGAGCCACTAAATAAACAATATGCTCGCAATGGGCTTTAATTTATACAATAAACACACAAATTGGGGCATATAATGGGTGCAAGACACACACACACACATAGATGTAGAGGGAGTGGGAAAGAGAGAGAGAGAGAGAGAGAGAGAGAGAGAGTGGGAGAGGGACAGCAGACAGCGCACATTATTGACTCACCCCTATCCACCGCAAATTGCCTCTGGCACACGCACAATACGTGACCCATTGCCATTGACTGCGTGTGTGTGTGTGTGTGTGAGAGGTCTGTGTGTGTGTGTGTGCGAGTGCTTTGTTTGCGCTGCGGCCAAATCAATTAAAAATTACGCATACGCACTGTAAATATTTGGCACGCACAGCGCCATTTGCACAACGTGCGCAAAATATTTACTAATTTTTGAAGCATTTTTCGATAATTAAAGCGCATTCGGAACAATTTGATTTATGATCAAGTTTGGTTGAGACCACAACGAGTTGCATATGGAAAGATGGTCAGACTAGAGCAAGGAGAGATATTTATATTATTAATGTTGATTGAGGAATAAAAGTTGAGTTTGAGTTTTGTTAATTTCGGTTTATACTAAGTAGTAATTGGGTCATATTAAGTCTAACTGCTGAATGAGTATCCATTTTCATACTCCTTATGACTGCTTAAGTAAAATAGTTCAAATTCAAATTTGGAGCATAGTTTATATGAGAGCTTTTGATGCCTAAGATTAAATCCACACTGAAATCAGTTATTGTGTTTCTTTATTTTGACTGTTCCTAAGTTGACCAAATGCTATCTGATCATAGAAACCTAAACATCTATGAACTAGTAAGAAATCCTTCTATTGATTCGCCGAAATTATCAAGGAAGATCTTTAACAATTATTCAAATATAAAGTCTATTCTCAAGTCCAAACTATTCGCATTTATAATATCAATATCCTTTTCAACTTTTACAATTTTCTATTATCAATTGGGATTGAAACTTGAGCAAAATCAACATAATCTTCTTTTCTTCTATCAAAATACAGATATTGTTTCAACAAAACTCTCTGGCATAAGCATCAACCCTCTCTACATCAACTCCACCTGAATTTGATCCAAGCTTAAGCCAATAATTTCCTACATTCAGTTGCCAAAAAAAAAAGAAAAAAGAAGATGGGCGCATAAATTGTTGAATGCCTTGTTTACATACATAATGTGCCGGCTGGCACGCAGTTTGTATGCATCAAAGATTGATTTAATGTTAATTAAAGGGAAATTGTTTGCTCTGCAGAATGTGCACAAATATTTTTTCTACTCAACTGTGACATGTGAAATGAATCTCTGTGCTCCGTGGCACAAAAGTTTCGCTCACTGGCAGCAAAGTAAACACAAAGCGTAGTCAAGTTGCTTGCGAAGTAGTAGCGAAACTTTGTCCGTGCTGCAACATCAACTAGCAACAACAACAACAACAAGAACTACGCTACTCTAGGTGTTGGTATGTGCGACTTAGTCCCGCTCCCTAACTCCCTGTCGCTCTGCGTAACTCTCCCTCGCTCCGTATCTATATACGCTCTTGTTTGTGGGGTATGTCACAACTTTTGCTTGTCTGTTTGTCTGACTGCGAGTCACTGTCTCTCCGAGTATCTAACTGTGCGCGTCTGTCTGTCTTTCTTCCAGTCGTCCCTGTCTGCGTCAGCGTATATGCTGTTGCTGCCGCAAAAGTTTAAGGCAAATATGCAACGCGCTCGCAAGGCTCGTGGCATGCAGCAAACATCAACAACATCTTTTTTTTTCCAGCTGCTTGCAAAAACCAACAAGGAGTATAAATGTTAATAGAGCGCAGAGTAACTAGCTAAATACACTTTAAATTTAGTTTCTGTTTTTTTTTTAATTTAATGGGAGTAGAAAAAGTTATTTTAACCAATTTTCAGAAATTGTTTTCTGTTTTTAAATTATTTAAAATTTAAAATAATCAAACATTTTTATGTTATATGAATATAAAACTGAACTACTTAAAATAAAAATATTTGAAAATATTTATATAATTTATCTGATTTGCAATAAATAATAAATAAATTTAAAATTTAATAAAAAATAAATTAAAATTTAAAATATATTTTCATTTATTAATTTTTTATTAAATATTATGTTTTTTTATTATTTATGACAAAGCAAATAAATGATACAAATTTGTACTAATTTTATTATTATTATTTTTATTAATTTTAAAATTCTATTTTTATTAAATTTAAATATTTTTGTTATTATTTATTACAAAGCAAATAAATGATATACATTTTAAATAATTTTATGATTGTTTTTTTATTTTATTTATTTTAATTTTAAAAAATAATTAACCGTAAATTTTACATATATGAACATAAAATTTTTAAATTGCCAGTAGTAAATATGATATAGAATTTTATAGATAGTTTTATTTATCTAATTTTTGTAACAATAAAAACTTCTGACAGATTTGAAGAAAATATCTGTAAAATACTATATAACAATCTACTGAGTTGAGCCTTTTCGCGCCAGTTGTCTGCCCCAATATTTGTATGTGTTATTATTATTTATTAACTATAAAACATTGTTAGCTGTACACTCTTTATATATGGCAAGTTTATAAATAATTAAAGCTACTAAAGTATAAAAATATATCAATAAATAATTTAAATAATTATTTATTTTTGAGTAATGAAATAATTATAAAAATATATATATATTTCTTCTAATATATATTTATAAAATATTTAAATTTATTTCATTTTAAGAATCTTTCATTTTCTTATTTTTATTAAATGTATTTATTTTTTAAATAAAAATTTCCGACAGATTTGCTTGAGAATCCTTGTAAAATACTATTTAACGAGTTGAGCCTGTTAGCGCCAGTCGTCTGCCCTTATAATTATATATGATAATATTTATTATTAATTATAAAACATTGTTAGCTATACACTCTTTATATATGGCAAGTTTATAAATTATCATAGTTACTAAAGTATAAATATATATCAATAAATAATTTAAATAATTATATATTTTTGAGTAATAAAATAATTACCAAAAAATATTTATATTTCTTTTAATATAATATATTTATTAAATATTTAAATATTTTTCATTTTAAGAATGTCTTGCTTTTTTTATATTTTTATTTTTATTATTTATTAAATTTATTTATTTTTTTTATATAAAAATTCCGACAGATTTGCTTGAGAATCCTTATAAAATACTATTTAACGAGTTGAGCCTGTTAGCGCCAGTCGTCTGCGCTTAGAGGTTTTCGTAGAGCATTGTGGAACCGAAAATGAACTTGTGCATTTATCTTGACGCAGACAGAGCCAAGTTTGGCTGATTGCAGCCACGCAGCGGGACAATCGCAGCGGCGCAGAGAGTCGTGCAATATTTTTAGTGACATTTATATCTGCGCCAGCATTACCCCAGCCTCCATTCTCCTTTGGCATTTAAAAATTTATGCAATAAAGTTAGTTGCCAGGACTATGTGTGCGTGTGCGTCCGTGCGTGTGTGTGTGTGTGTGTGTGTGTCAGTGAGTGCGCATATAAGTTTGCCGGGCAATGTTTGAAGGTCAAGTTGAGCCTTGGGAGGCAACGCCTTGGGTTTTCAGCTAGAGAATTGGGGCAGGGCCATGACTTGGACTTGGCCAACGCCGGCCACTAGCAAATAAATCAGCAACACTTGACAGACGCACTGAAGTTACTAATTTAATTTACATTTTTAATTTATTTTTTTGTGCGCCTGTCAAGTGAATAAGTAATGAATTTACAACTTCTCAAGAATTTCAAATTAAAAACAATAACACAAAATGGGTACGGCCAGTCGAGCCACCCACTGGCCGTGGACCGGCGGAAACGCAAGCGCAGCCTGTGCTAAATTAGAGAAGCGGCAAAAACAAGAAGCAGGTGCGTTTGCATATTCATCTCGCTCGCTCCTCCTTTTCTTTCAACGCAAATGACTAATTAAAAACTGTAGTGGGCGTGGCAGCAGCACCAGCAGCAGCAGCAGCTGTATTACATAAAACAGTCAGCAGGCAGCTTGCAAAATGAGAATCAGAATCAGCGCAGCTTCGCTCAAGCCAGCTCCTCGGCAGCCACCATCTCCAGCGTTGCTTAAAGTCTTGACTTTAAGCTGACGCCGAAAAGTATGCTACGCTTTTTTTTTCTTCTTTTTTTTGTTGGTCAGCTCGCTGTTTGCGTTCGGCGCAATCATTGCGCACTCCCTGGTTTCTGTCATTTGCACCTCTTACATTTGCAAAAATGTCGGCCACAGTCTCATGCATATGCAAATTGCATTTGCGCTGCACCAAACAGACCCTCCTGGCACCACCACCTGATGCAGCCGGAGACAACTGGCAACTGACGCTTGACCAGTGCAAGGGCAAGGCGCTGCATTATCTCTTTCTTTCTCTCTTTCTCTGTCTCTGTCTCTGTCTCTGTCTCTGTTTCTGTGTGTGGGCAGATGCGTGCCAAAAGTCACGCCGAATGACAAATCAGAGTCAGCATGTATGTATGCTGTGTGTTTGCTGTGCTTGTTGCTTGATTCCCATTGCAGATTAGCGCTGGGGAATAACACGTCTAAGTATCGGGGGACGCAGCGAAGTGTGACTTGCTACATACACGAGTTCAAGCATGTGTATTTAGCTTCTCTCTTTGCTGATTCCCATTTGCACTATTGCAACGAGCTATGTAAGAGCTGATGCCGTAATTAGACCATTAGTTAATGAATTAATTATCAAGAGCTTCGAGCTAGCTGCAAGAGTTTTTTTTTTTTTTGCAGTTCAGCTGAAATAGAATCTCTCAAGACAGCAGAAGTGCGAAACTCTTTCAGTGATGATTAATAATTTTGAGTATATGAATATCTTTGAAAGTCTTTCAGCTGGCTCGTCTCAAAGTGTGAAGATATCAGTTCCTTGCTCAACTTCGTTTCGCTTCGCTACTTATCTGCTTATCAAGGTGTCATACTTAATTTGCAGGTATTATAAGCATAAGTTAACGCTCAAATCTGGCTGTTAAGTGTCTAAGCTTATAATAGACTAAGCACATAAGTCATTGGCCGAAGCCGAAATGTTAAGCGTCAATTATTGCGCATACGCCGCGTTGCGCCTGCCTCACCCCCGCATGTAGCAATTAGTTGTGAAGAGCCCAGCGAGTCAAACGACTTCACTTGACCTTCTCGAGTATAATTGAAGTGCTTTGGCTGCCATTTGGCAGCCTAAAAAACACACACACACAACCCCTTCGAAAGTTGTTAAGCACTTGCTGCTCTTTTTTTACGCTTTTCAGATTGCAGTTTCACGGCAAAAAAAAAAGAAGGAGAAGCAGCAGAAGGTGGAAGTGAGCAACAAAGCAGCGGAAAGCAAAGCGTAAAAATTAACTTTGTTAAAAAGTACGCACTTTTGTGAGATTTTTCTGCTCAAATGTCCATTGAGCGAAAAGCAAAAAAACAAAAAACAAAAAAAAAAAAGGCCAAAGCGAAAAAGTTACACAAAAAATAAAAAGTGGAGAAAAAAAGAAAATGTTACACAAAATGAAAATTAAACGATGCTTAAAATTACTTTTTCGTCAAACTCTTTACGCGTTTGCCCCAGCTGCGGGTGGTTGTTGTCGCCGGGTCAGTGAGAAATTTGTTTGCCAACGATTTGACTGTTGTTGTAGCTTGTTGGCTTTAGCATGGAGACAATAGCATTCAGGTAAATATAAAAAAAAAATGTTTCGTAGAAAAAAATGACTCTGGCTACTGTAACAAATTATGTTATTTGGTTTTCATTTTCAAAGGTTTATTTTCTTTAACTTAATTGCATTTTTTAATTAAATGAATGAAAGCACAAAGAGAGAGAGAGAGAGAGAGAGCGCTAGAGCGAGATAGATAGAGAGTGGCAGCTAGCTGAGCTGCTTCTATTGGGACCGAAGGACATTAAAATGTTAATGAAGCCGCATTAACATATGACGGTCATAAAAAGGTATTAGCCAACACACACTCACACACTCACACACACACACATATATACAAATAATGCTTGCATTTAGTTGTACGCGCAGTTAAGCCAAGCACACACGCCCACACACACTCTTAGCTGCACACCCACAATTGTACGTCGTAGAACTCACCTGCTGACCGCATAGCTCTGTCGACGCTTTTGCCTTTTGCCGCATAATCCCCTCACAGCAAGCCCCACACACACACACATGCTGACAGACTTACTTATGTCTAAGTCCAAATGCCATAAGGTGCGAATAAAAGTTGCTGAGCACCAGTAGCTGCCGCTGCTGCTGCTGCTGCTGCTGATGCTCCTGCTGCTCCTGCTGCTACTACGGCATATCAGCTTAGTCCTGGCCATTAGCCACGACGGGCGGTTCAGTGCCTACAGCTGAGATCCTTCAACGCCGATTGCGCTCATCCAAAATTAAGCTACACCTTTTAAAGCTCATGCAAAGTAAGTTTATAGCTATTAAAAGTTGGATAACCCACTTAACATTTCATAGATTAAAGCCGTATCCAAAAAGCATCTGAAGGCTTGAATCAAGTTGATTAAGTAACTATTTGGAAATGAGTGGGAATGAAGAGTTGAAGCGTGGCCAGATCGAGGTCTGTTCTTATATATGGATATACTTTTAAAGATATTTCTTATTTCACACAATTTGTTTTACAACTAATGAAACTCTCCTCGCTAGCTTACATAAGTAATTCACAATTGAATTAGTTACCATTTGCTTGTTTCGCATATAATGTTTCGTTGTTTCATGGCTTTAGCTGCGGGCCAAGTTAATTTGGTGTTTTTGCTAAGCCAAATAAGTGTATGTGGGCAGAGCGAGCACTAAAAACTGGCTTAGCTCATGCCTGGCTAACTGCATGTATATTTATATGTTAGCGCACATAAATTTAGAGACCTGAGACCTGAGACCTGAGACCTGAGGCCAGAGAGAGAGAGAGAGACCTCGCCACCCACACACCAAGCACCCCGGGAAGCGTTTACATTTTTATGCATATAAAATGCTGAGCCAAGCGCCGCTAATAAGTTGGCTCTGACGAACAAAGCGTTCGCCTTGGCCCCACCTGCTGCAACGCCCCCCGCCCCACCCTCCATCCTATTTGCCATGCCCACAGGCGGCATACATTTCACGCATTTTGATATGCAAACAAATGCACTGAATAAAGCAGCCAGCCGCATGCCACAAAAGGTGGCCAGAAAAAAAAACAAAAACGAGAAGAAAAACGAACGAAAAATAGTGGTGAAAATGGAAGAAATGAAAATTTCAAAAATTTTCACGTTAAAACAAAGGAACAATTTAACAAAAAGCAAATGTCGGAGGCGGAGGCGGAGGCTAAGGCCGAGGCAGAGGCAGGTAAGCAGCTAAATGCAAACAGGTGCATGCAACTGCAGCTGAATATGGGCATCATAATGCATACATATGCATGCTTACATACATATACATACATATATACATGCATAATTCAGTCGAGTTGTTTATTAAAAGCACAAACAAAGGGCAGAGCAGGCAGAGAGGCAGCAGCAGGCGGCCAGGGCAGGGCAACAAAGACATGAAAGCAGCTGCAACTTTTTAGTGCAAATTTTATAATTTATACTCGTAAATGTGCAGAGTGTATAAAGAATGCATGCATAGCTGATGGATATATGGAAAACGTGACATCAAGACGGCTAAAAAGAGCGAGCAAGTGTAGAAGGCAGGTCAGATACCCTGTAGATAGATACAGATACAGATACATCAGGCAATGATGCCGATACAGATACAGATACAGATACAGATACAGATACAGATACAGATACAGATACAGATACAGATACAGATACAGATACAGATACAGATACAGATACAGATACAGATACAGATACAGATACAGATACAGATACAGATACAGATACAGATACAGATACAGATACAGAGACAAACTCTATGCAAAAATCAATATGCCCTCATGACCTCATCAAAACTAGGTCACAATTTCTTATGACGTCTCAAATATAGAAGAAGAAGCGCATTAGAAGGCGAAACAAGCAAACGGAATGCGATTGCATTATAAAGGCTTAGAGAGAGAGCGTTGTTTGGGTAACTAGGAAACAACTTTAATTTCTTTGTCAACTTATTCAACACTTCGTTACGCAACTGACAGAAAGATAGATATACATACACATAGATATAGATATAGTACACATATCCTTTGCTTTAACTGGAAACGTCTTAGCAAGGCTAAGCCTTGTGTAATAAGTGCAGCATAAGTGGCACATGTGTTGGGTATTATATGCAGCATTATGCAATATATCTTCGAAAGAAAATCAATAGCTGCAGGTAGACAACATCAGCAAAGTTGAGTCAATGTGAGCGGACATGCACGGACGTGCACGAAACGTGCCACCAAAGACATAAACAAACTATTGTATTTTAACGCCCAACAAATAAAATCAATTGTTTTTCCTTGTTTCTTATGTGTGTGTAACTAGGCAACAAGGACGAGTTTGTATTGCCTTTGGCAGGATTTAGATCTACTACCAACTCAACTTTAACTTTCTCCTTTAACTGGACACTTTCAATCAGCTGACTTTGCACACCTGTTGCCTGAGTCTGCTCACGTGAACCTGCCCCTGCCCCTGCCCCTGCTCCTGCTCATCCTGTTAGTCAAATTCATTACGAAAAGGAAAAAAAATAAACTTGACAGCAGGCATTCAAATATAAAGGAAGAGAGACGGCACGACCTGTGACTTGCGCCGGCAACAAATTAAAAGCCATAAAAGGCATCAAATTATGTGAGGCATTTGGTTGTTGCGCTTAAATGGCCCACAAAGCCACAGTCAGCCAGTCAGGCAGTCAGCGCGGCAGCGAGGCAGTCAACCAGCTTGTCAGGCCTATTTGTTAACCCCAGCGCGCCGGCAAACAAAGTTTTTCAATTTCTGTCGCATAATAAGCGTCACAAAGTCCTCCCCTAGACCTGGCTCCATATTCAGCCAGCGAGTCATCATAGCAAAATGAAATTATGAATGTGCGTTGGCACAACCGCACCCCAGACGCCACACACACACACATCCACAGTCACAACCACACACACACACATACACACGTACACCTGGCACCACTTGGTGTATTTTTTGTGTGTGCTCATTTTTCTGTCAAGGTGTCATAAATGACGCGTCGCAGAAGGAGACGCCGCACCGTCGCATGCGTGTAAGCAAAATAAATGAGGCTCGGCACTGTCAGCCCCAACAAAAGCCAAATGAATGACACAAGCCACAGAGCAACAGCTCCCAAAAAAAAACAAAAAAACACTCAAATAAAACAGAAGACCCAAAAAGAAAAGTAAACAAAGTCATAAAGAAAAGTGACAGAAAGATACCCTGTAGAGAGGCAGAGATAAAGTAACCTTAAGAAGGATACGAAGCGAAGCGAAGAGAAGAGAAGAGAAGAGAAGAGAAGAGAAGAGAAGAGAAGAGAAGAGAAGAGAAGAGAAGAGAAGAGAAGAGAAGAGAAGAGAAGAGAAGAGAAGAGAAGAGAAGAGAAGAGAAGAGAAGAGAAGAGAAGAGAAGAGAAGAGAAGAGAAGAGAAGAGAAGAGAAGAGAAGAGAAGAGAAGAGAAGAGAAGAGAAGAGAAGAGAAGAGAGAGAGAAGAGAAGAGAAGAGAAGAGAAGAGAAGAGAAGAGAAAGAAGAGAAGAGAAGAGAAGAGAAGAGAAGAGAAGAGAAAGAAGAGAAAGAAGAGAAGAGAAGAGAAGAAGAGAGAAGAAGAAAGAAGAGAAGAGAAGAGAAGAGAAGAGAAGAGAAGAGAAGAGAAGAGAAGAGAAGAGAAGAGAAGAGAAAGAAGAGAAGAGAAGAGAAAGAAGAAAAGAAGAGAAGAGAAGAGAAGAGAAGAGAAGAGAAAGAAGAGAAGAGAAGAGAAGAGAAGAGAAGAGAAGAGAAAGAAGAGAAAGAAGAGAAGAGAAGAGAAGAGAAGAAAGAAGAGAAGAGAAGAGAAGAGAAGAGAAAGAAGAGAAGAGAAGAGAAGAGAAGAGAAGAAGAGAGAAGAGAAGAGAAGAGAAGAGAAGAGAAGAGAAGAGAAGAGAAGAGAGAGAGAAGAGAAGAGAAGAGAAGAGAAGAGAAGAGAAGAGAAGAGAAGAGAAGAGAAGAGAAGAGAAGAGAAGAGAAGAGAAGAGAAGAAGAAGAGAAGAGAAGAGAAGAGAAGAGAAGAGAAAGAAGAGAAGAGAAGAGAAAGAAGAGAAGAGAAGAGAAGAGAAGAGAAGAGAAGAGAAGAGAAGAGAAGAGAAGAGAAGAGAAGAGAAGAGAAAGAAGAGAAAGAAGAGAAGAGAAGAGAGAAGAGAAGAGAGAGAGAAGAGAAGAGAAGAGAAGAGAAGAGAAGAGAAGAGAAGAGAAGAGAAGAGAAGAGAAGAGAAGAGAAGAGAGAGAGAAGAGAAGAGAAGAGAAGAGAAGAGAAGAGAAGAGAAGAGAAGAGAAGAGAAGAGAAGAGAAGAGAAGAGAAGAGAAGAGAAGAGAAGAGAAGAGAAGAGAAGAGAAGAGAAGAGAAGAGAAGAGAAGAGAAGAGAAGAGAAGAGAAGAGAAGAGAAGAGAAGAGAAGAGAAGAGAAGAGAAGGGGTCATTAGACCCTTCCTTTACAGGGTATTCAACCGCATATAGACCACTCACACACACACACACTTACACATACTCATACACACACTCAGTTCTCTTTATAGCATTATTTGCATGCGCTCAAAAGTGAGGGCCAACATTATTCATGTGGCTAAAACAAAAAGCAGTCGAAAGTAAATTTAATTAAAGAAATTTACTCAGGACAATTCAAGTGTCCTGCATGAAGCTTTATCACATTAAATACTTTTTTTTCGTAATTTAAGTCCTTCTGTCACGTGGCTTTGCCTCAAGAGCAAAATTCTTCCTTTCGCTGACTATTTCAACTGACAATTGCGACTAATTTGCTCTGGACTGACGCCCAATAAATCTCCATGCACAAATCAACTGAACAAGTGGCACGCCCCCTCGCCAGCGCCAGCGCCAGCGCCAGCGCCACGCCCTCTTCATGTGCCAGCAGAAGAAGAAGCCATCTTCAACTAGGAACTACAATCGCAACGTCCTCGGCACTGCAAAGAAATGTAATTTGATGTAATTGAAACCATTTTCGTGTTAATTAAACTCTTCTTTTTATTTTTGTTGTCTACCTCTCTGTCTCTTTCTCTTACTCTTTCTCTTTGTCGGTCTCTGTCCCATTCTCCCTTTCTCTCTGTATCTCTCCTTCTTGCGCTCGAGTAGCCCGGACTTAAAGCATTTTACACTTGCCATTAACGTGACAGCCGCAATGAAAACAAAGACGCGGCCCAAGCACAAGTCATCGCCCACGGCGCCGACTGGGAGCCACTGAGATGTGGGGCGTGGCAGTTGAGTTGGGTCCTTCGTCGCCCAGTGCAGTCATTAAAATGGATTTCTTTTTGAGCGCACACACCACGACATCGCCGATGTCCTTTGATAAAGGGTTCTTCGACGACCACGCACTCGAGCGCACTGTGATTCGCCACTAAATGAGTATTTAGAATGAGTATTTAGAACGAGTATTTTGAATAACAAGCATTTACTTGTACACAATTTGCTGCCACTTGAGCTTATGCTGTAGCTGTAAAATGAAAAGTCACAGACCAGAGCTTAAAAGTGGTCAACTAATTACAGCAACTGAACTGAATAGAGCTGTAAGTACCTTGAAATGTGGGTAGATAAAGATTTTATATATAAAGGGACACAAGTAAGAAAATATATATTTAGAATTGGCATATAAAGATATATAATATATAGTGATGCTTGGGTAAGTATAGAGAAGATGTGTTTTATACATAATATGAGTTTTAAATATTTTTAAGATTTTTTCAATCATTTCATAGACTTCATTCGAAGTTGTTTGTCTAGGCAAAATCCTTCTTTATTTGAATATGTTTTATTGCATAATTCTTAATTATATTTGATGATACAATGATAATGACACTTTGCTCATATCTCTGTATCTATATCTTCTCTCTCTCGCTTTTTTCTATTTGTATCTCTCTGTACTTTTCTCGAATTTGTCTGCTAGTTCTTAAAACATAAATATTTATGGCTATCTGAAATGATCTATAACATTTTTCTAGTCTTTAAGTTGTGAATATATAATTTCTACTTATCTTGAAGGTTGAACTGCAACTTGAACTATGTTTTTGAACTGATAACAATCCATAGTTAAACATAAAAATTTCAATTTCATTTAGTCCTTAAAAATTTGCAATCTCCCAAATCGTTTAATCGCAGCTGCTATGAGTTAAGTTCACAGCAATGTCCATTGCTACCTTGCTCTCCCTCTCCCTGCTCTTCTCTTACTCACTCTCTCTCTCTCTTTCTCTTTCTATATATATATTTTTATAACTATAAAAGAGAAACAAACCTATCTCTATCTATCCACTTCATTCTTACTATAACTCTCTCTTCTTCCTTTTTACTGCCAGCTTGTGCTCATGATGCTTGAACAGTTGAATCTTCCAAATCTCGCTTATCGCAACAAATTTTCTAAAGTTTCAATACACTTCGGGCAGTTGGTCGGGGGTTTGCTCTATACTATTGTTGTTGTTGGCGAGTCTGCTGCACTGCCATTATTGACACATTAATCAAACAATGGACAAGTACTTTCAATTTATATTGCCGCGACGCGGCGTCATTCAATTTTTAAGCTTTGCATTTATAAAACAGAAGCAGACAATGCGCAGACAGAGGCGGAGTAAGAGAGGGAGAGAGAGGGAGAGAGAGGGCACAATAGTTGACCACTTCAGCAGTAGCAGGAAAAAATACGAATGCAAACACACACACACACACACACAGAGACAATGAATGCAGTTTGACCCCTGGCAGTTGGAGTTGAAGTCCTTCGTCCTGGGCGAACTTTGTGCGCTGTGTGCGGGTCGTCGTCGCTCATTAGCTTTCATTATAAATATTGACTGGCCGACTGGGCTAAAGTGTTTGACTGACAGCCAGCCAGGCAGACAGACAGCCAGGCAGACAGACAGCGAGACAGTCAGACAGACAGACAGATACAGAGCCATATAGATGGGCGGTGAACTGGGTGCATATGACAAATTAGGTTGATTGCTTTGGGAGCATCGGCAACGCTGTTGAAATCGAAGGACTGCGCTTGGACGGCTGTCAGCGGCGTGTAGCCGCTTTTCAATTAAGCAATTCGTAATGTACTTTTCATTTAATTTGATTCATCTGTGCTGATAACAACAGCTGGCCAGGTCATTTGCATTTCAGCGAAATAAATATATAAAAAAACAATATTTATTTATATATATTTATAGAGAGAGAAAGGAGAGGCAAGCGGAGCATAAAATTACAATTGCTTTGCATATTTTTCAGCGTTCGCGCATAACTTGAGGCGCTGACGGCGAAAAATAGCAACAAAAGCCACATACTTTCGGCTTAATAGTCATAAATTTGCTTTGGTCCCGGTCCCACCTAGTGGCAGCCCGACCCCCTATCCCCTGCCCGCCTTTGGCATGCCAACGGACGACCTCATTTCACAGAAATTGTTTCGCTTTGCTTTTGCATTGTGTGCTAAGGCTCCATCTTGCTCATTTTTTAGCATTACTTCTTCGTTTTTTTTTTATATTCGCACTGAAATTTAACGCCACATATTTTGCATTTGCACATTCATCACATCGCCTCGCATTGCATTGCATTGGATTTGATATCAATTTGCATTCGCCCCGAAATGTATGCTACACTATTTTGTGAACCTTGCACGCCTAATCAGCTATTAAACAACAATTATTTACTGTTTGTGCTTGGCTTTAAATCATTTAACACTCGCCCAGGGGGCGTTTATAATTGTTGTCGCTGCTGCTATGCCACGCCCACAATTGCCCTAACAAATTATGCACAAATTGAATGCGTAAATTTTATCACATAAATCTGGAAATGTTCAAATGTTGAATATTGAGCAATGTTTATTTTTCAATTTGCACTAAAGTATTTGATTTATAAATTTCAATTTATGTTTATTTATATAAATATTTGTTTAGAGCAAAAGTGATAGAAATTTATGTATATAAATATTGATGGAGAGTGTGACCAAGCAAGAGTGATACTATTTGTAGTAATTGTATTTGAGCAGCTGTTGAAGTTAGGAGAAACTATTTAGATGTGGAAATTTGAAGAAAGAAATGCCATTTTACTGAATTTCTTTTTTTAGCTGCCAAATATGCTGAAATAAAAAGTAAATCAATTTGAGCTTCTTCTTTGATGCCATCTTTATCTACTCAAACGTATTGTTGCGTTGTCCTTTCATGGGACTCTTCAGCTTAAGGAAAAAGAAAAAGTTGATGTGTCAATGGCTTACTGTGGCTGCTGCTGCATTGGTTTGTTGTATTTGGTCAAAATTTAGCTTAGACTTTGAATACACTTGATCTAGCCGGCTCGACGGAGCCTGAACATACTTCAGTGATTACTGATCAGTTGTATATTAATTTGTATTCTTCTGAGTCAATGCTTTTATACACTTTTATACACTTTTTATACACTGACTCATGCATAAATTCAACCCTTGAATCTAGCTGATCTATTGCTGAGATTTTAAGGCTCAGCGTTGGTCTTTACATTTAGAGCTGCCAAACATGTGACCCTTATCTATTTCTATTAGACTTCATGCTAGTCATTGAGTGCGCAGGTGGCATGATCTTTGACTATTTCTGCATGTTCATGCCTGAACAGACTCTTTGCTTCATGTAGAAAATTCACATATCAAAGCATTTCCAAGCGAAACAGCTGCCAAAAGTTAACTAAGCATTCAACATAGTTGAACTTCTGGACATAAATGATTAGCATGAGTATCAAAGAACTTAAAAGGGAATTCAATTAAGTTTATTAAGCAATATATTCAAGACGGTCATCAAAATTGAATCTAAATCTGAAAGCACTGCCACGAAGCCAACAAGATCAAACTAACTCTGGCAACACCAACAGCAAAGCCAACACCAGCCATAAGTATAAATTCTCATTCCCCACATAATCTCATCGATGCAACCCCAATACAAAAACATCAAACACAATGCAACATCATCTCAAATTATTTTTGATTTATTGCAGCAACTTCTGCTCCAACTGCCATTTGAGCTGCGCTCACATTATATAATATTTTTATTACAATTAAGTGTAATCAATTAAGCTGCTTAGCTTTAATGTGCAGCTCAAATGAATTAACATATTTGCGCCACACATATTTCTTGGTCGAGTTTGGGCTTTTCCTATTGGCATTGCTATTATAATGACAAAGACACAAACATATATACATATATATATATACACGCATAGACTACAATTTAGAGCTGCTTCGCCCTACCCTTAGCCACCCCCCCCCCACGCACTGACCCACAGCTTGGGCCCCTGCAGGAATTCCTTGGCTCGCTTTGTCTCCTGGCATTCTCGAGGGCATTTAAATTTTTGAACAACCCCATAAATTATGCGCTTTATCAGTGATAAAAAGTAAATACAGTTGTTGCTACAAACGCCTAGTAGGCGTGCCAGCCTCTCCGACTCCAGTCGCCCGCTTGCTGTCCCACGGCTCGCTTTGTATGAAAGAAAAAAAAAAAAAAACGTGTAAATGAATAATTCAAAGTGTCCTGCAACAATGTCCTGCTCGCTGTCTGTGTGTGTGTGTGTGGGTAATGCGTAAAGCACGCAAAAGATTACACATACCAATACGCACACACACACACACACACACGCATGTCGCTGTCTCTGTGTGTGTGTGTTTGAGACTGTAGTTAACGCTTTATCTGAGGGGTGCCAAACCAACGACAACGCCTGGCAAATATTTAACATTGGCATATTTTTCACACACACACACACACATGCAGGCGGCCACGCCCCTTTGACCGTTTTCCACCTGGCTTATGCATGTTTTATCTTGCCCACGTGGAATTTGCGTGCGTTTAAACGTTTTCGATAAGGTTTCGCTTTTAACCCCCTGCCTACCAGTTGGTTTATGTGTGTGTTAGTATGTGTGTGAGTATGCGTGTGTGTGTGTGTGGCATATTTGTGTGTGCGTGCTAAGACCTTTCGCTGATAAAAAGCATACCTTTGGTTAAACAATGCACAGCAGCGTTAACCTCCACAGGAGCTGGGCACCAAATTTTAAACACATTTTTATGAAAACTGTTGCCCAAAGTAAAGCTTCAAGCAATCTGAGCTATATATATATATATACACCTGAAATATATATATATATATATACATAACTGTATATAGATTTGTGGCGTTGGCCTGTCTGGCTTCTGCTTCGGCTGTCGCGCTGCTTGGCTGAGCGGCGGCGGCGGCGGCTCGTTTCGTGTTATTAAACACGGATTATGCTGGGCAGACTCCTCGGCTTGCATGTGCATAAATTATAATGCAACGCTTACTGCCACCTGCCACGCCCCCTTAGTGTGTGCCCATATTTTGCCATTTTTCACATAGTCCAATTTTATGCTTAATATGTGGACTGAGCTCGACAGGCACACATGTGTGCCTGGACCAGGACCTGCAACTGGACCTGGTCCTGGACCTGGCCTGGACCTCTGTTCATGTGAGCTATCGCAGCACATGCAATATTTAAATAGCAGTTGAGCTTTTCTCGTATCGTCCATTGACATGGCTAACGGCCATGGCATTGATCAGCAACTGCATAAATTTTACAGCCAAAACAAAAAAGAAATTGTCCAAAAACTGTTGTCAAGTAAAGCGAGGCAAATGTGTGCATCTGCAGAGCAACTGTCACAACAATCGATAGCACAAGATGCTTGGGGGTTAAGTGTGTGTGTGTGTGTGTGTGTGTGTGTGTGTGTGGGTGCATCAAACAAGCACAAAGAAACTTGGACTAATGTCAGTTGGGCAGGCATGTGCTTCAAGCATATTCAAGTAACTTTTACTCCAAGGCTTTATTATAATGAACAAACCTGAGGCAGCTGAAGCTCTAGGCTTCTTACATCAAATAGCTAAATAGTAATAAATCAATAAATATTGTAAAAGATTAAAAAAAAAAACATAACTGTAGGGCACACGTACTTTAAGATTTACAATGCTAAAAACACCAGTCGAGAGAGGCAGCTTTCACTCACACAGTTTACACATGTTGCCCACAGAGAGAGGGACTGACTGACAGCCAGCCAGGCAGGCAGCTGGTTAAAAACAATAGATTATTGGCATTGCTGTTGCATAAATTTGAGCATTTTGTTGGCTTCCAGGGGCTGGCAGCAGTTGCATGCCACAAACGCTGAAACAACATGCACTTAAAATCCCCTCGAGCTGCCCCGTTGTGCCGGCTTGTCCAGCTCGCTACGGCCAACAACAAACTAATGGCTCTTTGTATTTGGTAGTTGTCGATGCTAAGCAAATAAACAAAATGCTTGTTGATATTTTGTGGCAGCCAATGAAGCAAACAGCTGTCTGTCTGTCCAGCTGTCTGTCTGTTCGTCTGCTCTGTCAGCTCGTCTGTCTGTCTGTCTGTCTGACTGTCTGTCCATTGGCCTGTAGCGAAATCGACAAAATCAACAGAAGAGCCGCACACAATAACGTAGCATGTCACATTGCATACCTCTATAGATAGATAGATTTGCTCTCCCTCTCACCCTCTCTCTCAATCTCTCTCCCTCTTTCTCTAACTCACTCTTGCTCTGCCTGACAGACTGGCCAAACAGAGCAGCTTCCAACTGCCGCATAATTGTAAACAACAACTGCAAATACTCTTATGCATGGCTAGTAGTTGCTCCCAAAGGCTATCGCATTTCATTTTTAGCTGTCATGACTCTTCTTCTTCTTTTTTCTATTTTCTTTCTTCTTTTTTTGTTTCTGCCCGGATCAAACTTAAGCGCGTTCTCCACTCGCCATCAGCAGCGACAAAAGTCCGCTAAGTAAGTTTTAGCCAAAAACGCGCAATGCCTTAAATACTCCCTGAAATAAAACCCAAAAAAAAGTGGTTTGCACTATGGATAGATGAGAAGAAATATCGAGTCTTTTGTTGGGTAATGTGACTGAAAAGTGTTTTTAGCTTAAACTATTATGATGTGTGTTTAAATTGATATAAAATTGATATATAATATGTTTGTTTTCTATAAATATAAAATTCTAAATGACAACATTCTAGAGATTCAGGATAAATATATTTTAAAATTTTATGAAAATTTTTTTAGAATTTTTAAGCTCTAAAATATTTTAAATTTTTAGTTAAAACAATTTTTAGTTTAAAAATATTTCATGTTATCATAACGTAATATCGGTTTTTGTAGTGTAATTTAAACAAGCTTTTTGTATTATATAAAATATTTTATGAAATTATATACTCTCCATTTTGATCCAATACCTTTTGCCATCTTTCGGGCAAGAGATTGAATCCACGCTCATAAAATGTTTGATCTTTTCTGGCAAAAAACTGATCCAAGCGGTTTCTGATGCTCTGATTTGAGTTGAAGGTTTTTCCATCCCATCCCATCAATACTTTCAAAAACTATTTGCAACTATCACTTAGAGTTTATGTTGTTGTTTATGATCAAACCAATTGCTATAGCATTCATTTGTAATCTTGCTTCTTAGCTTGCTTTCTTCTATTCCCAGAGACAGATAGTAGTATATAACTGTATACATATAGAGAAAGTCGTATATATAGCTATATACATATACGACTTTCAGTCTCTGACAGACGACTATCTGTCGTATATGTCGTATATAGTTCTATACGACTTTGTCTCTTTCTTTGTCTATATACATACACAACTTTGTGTCCCTGTCTCTAGAAAGGAAGTTAAGGAGCAAGAATCCTTGATGCACTTAAAAGCTTCTCAAGCATGTTGTATTATTCACATACTTCAATTGACAATAGCTTAAGAGCCCATAAGCTTTCTTGACTTCTGGCATAACTCTTCATTTTTGCCACTCTCAAAAATCCACCAACTGTTGCATACATCATTCAAAACACAAAACTAGCCATCATTCATCAACTAGTAGCTTCATTCACTCACTGCTCACAATTGTCCTTAACATATTTGTGAATATGCCAACTGACAATATGTTATTGAAAACAATCTTTCAATATGCTACTTCCTTTTCGTAGCTTTGCTGAGTTTTACCTTACCTCAAATTGAAACATTTGTTGCCCACTGTTCGATGAGGGGGTTTGTGTAAGTGACACATTTCAGCCGCTTGTTAGTGGCTGTTCCGCTGCTCTAAAAAGCAAACCCATCCACGCAGCGCATAAATCCATAGCAAGGGCGAGTGGGTGGCAGGGGAAGTCAGCTGTCACATACTGCGCTATACGGTTTTCGATACTTTGAGCGATTTTTTGCAGACTCGTCTGTGTTCTCTGCGCAACAAAGCAACGTTTACGGCATAATGCATGATGGAGGAGTGAAGGGAGTGAGGAGAGTGTAGTAGGGCTGCCAGAGAGCATGGCGACCGCAGCAAGGTACACACACACACTCACACACACACACACACACATGCAACCCACACCATATAAATAAACAAGCTACTGTAGCTTGTGCCCGTGTTCCAGTTGCCAGTTGCCAGTTGCTCGCCCTCACGCACTTTGTCGCAGAGAGTAAAACGAGAACCAAACTGTCGAAACTGTCAGAATGTCAAATAAGCGACAGAGCTGGGAGTGTACAACGAGAACAACAACAGCAACAACAGCAACAGCAACAGAGATCGAGGCAACAACAGGCAGCCAGGCAGCCAGCCAGTCAGCCCAGGCTAGGCCACCCTAGGCATATTTATTGGAAATCTGAAACAGCTCGAATGTCCGTGTATCCCGTGTATCCCTCTATCCATATCTGTCTATGTGCGTGTGTGTATGTGTGTGTGTGTGTGGCTTGTCCAGCACAAAGAATTTTGTTACATGATATTGTTAACGGGCTGCAGCAAGCTTCTGCCTGCGTTTGATGCCTTTCCTGATATATGGCCAACCTTTGACATCCTTTAAACGAGGCAACATGATACTCTAGATTATGCTTTGCACGACATGCTTCTTTTGCTAAGAGGGCGATAGGGGCTGCGCTGGTGCTGCGCTGGTGCTGAGGACATCCAGGCGATACGTCAATGTGACAGTTTGATAATTTATTTTGTACAAATTTGTTGGCTGGCGACAACGTTCGCATCGCGTCTTAAATAAGTTATCAACGGCCACGTAAATGGCAGCACGTAAATGAATGAAATTATTTTGCAACAAATTAAGGCAAATTTATGCGTCAAGACAAACAGATCCCAACCGGAAGCGCATCGAAATGGAATGGAACGAGCCGAAACGAGACGAGATGTCATTGAAACACAACAAACAAACAAACAAACACGAAAAAGCGAAATTCCAAACCAATGAGTTTTTCTCTAAGAGCTTCGGCGAAATCTGAGCAAAAAGCTTTGGCTTTGGCTTTGGCTTTGGCAATGGGATCGGAACGAAACTTCAGCGTCGGACATCATGGTGGCTAACTTGCTTCCCTTTTTCTTCAGCTTCCTCCTTTTTTAAGTTTTTTTTTTTTGCACTCTGCTGCTCTGCTCGTTTTTATTGTGAATCAAATGTCAATAGAGAGTACATTTCATTCAGTTGCTACGCTGTACTTGCTCTCTCTCTCTCTCTCTCGCTACCCTATCCAGCTGGCGAGCCCCTTGCCCAACAGCCACGCCCCCTCTCCACCCCTCTGCTCTGACACGCCCGCCATTGTTGCCTGTCACAGTGTTTGTTTGCGGATTTGACGCTTTTTTCCGGTTTGGTAACGCATTTTTTTCTCATTTCTTTTTATCGAAGTGGGCTCAGGGGGAGAGGGGTTTGCTGATGTAGAGTATTTGTATAGCCGAATGTAACTTGGAAATGCTGCAGTTGCAGGCTGAGGGAAAAATATAAATAAAAATATTATTTATATAAAATTTATATGTGAAGATAAGTTGGAGAAGAATCAAGAGAATCGTAGAGTTTGAGAGATGAAAAACATATCAAATATATATGTATTTTTTATATATAACTTTCATGCCGACATTTTCTTCGGATGAATTCAAATTATAGTTATATAGACAGAGCATTTACTTAAAATGTGTTCAAGTAGAGTTCTATAAATAAAATAAATTTTTTGTAATATTCCACATTCTTAAATTCATGCTAAGTGTCTAGCTGCAAGACTTTGCTCTCTTAGAGATACAACTTAAACTAATTTCATACTTCAATTTATAACATATTTATAAGCTACTCGTTAAGCATAATTCCTAATACACATAATTCAGCTGAGACAGTGAATAAGATAGTTATATAAGTATATTACTTAGTTTTGGAAAGATACTTACTTAAAACTGTCAAATAAAAACACATTATAAATACACTTCAAACATTGGTTATATGAGCAAAGCTCTGACACTAATTGTGAGTTGTATATCATTTAGCTTCTAAGTGCATAAGCCATTTGAGTGGAATTATCAGTAAAATCATTTAGAAAGGCATTTGAATTTGAATAAGTTATAAATGTGTAAAAACGCAGGACATATTAGTGCACTCTTCACCAGTATTGCCGATTTGGCCATTTTCCCGTTAGTTCTGTCGAGAATTATAGCTATATTGACAATATAACAATCAGAATGGATAAAATCTAATCAAACTAAGCTGATTTTCAGCATGTTTTATATAAAGTCAAACACGAAAATTCCCTAATGCCCTTAAAAATGTTAAAGCTTTCATTCTGGAATTTTAAATTTTTTGTTTGGCTATTTCTAGCTTTTTATTAGCTAGTTGATCTGGCTTGAAGAGTTGGCAATACTGATCTCCACTCTCTTAACATGCTCTCTGCTTTAAGTCACAAATAAATGGAATAAAAAACCATGACAATGAGCCAGAAGAAGTTACAAGTAATAGGATTGCTTAGGCAGATATTATATAAATATCCTGATGCAAAAAAATATTAAAATTTATTTATTTAAAATATTTTAAAAATCATATACAAATATTAAGGCGTTTTCACTTCTATGGAGTTATATACCACTCAGCTTTTGGCTTGCTTGCCTGAATCTACCTTTCACTTGTAAACACTTCATAGAAGACACTTATATGGAGTAATATACCACTCAGCTTTTGACTTGCTTGCTTGAATCTACCTTTCACTTGAAAACACTTCATAGAAGACACTTATATAGAGTTCTATACCACTCAGCTTTTGGCTTGCTTGCTTGAATCTACCTTTCTCTTGAAAACACTTTTTAAAAGACTCTTATATGAAGTTATATGCCACTAAGCTTTGGTTTGCTTGCCTGAATCTACCTCTCACTTGAGAACACTTAATAGAAGACGCTTTTCTTTGAAATCATCATGCAAATCATATGTTGGCACACTCTGTTTATATTTTAGCAAGTTTATGTTTTTGTTCTTCACTTATTAAGCTCTCGCTCTTGTTTTTCTAAAACATTTTGCTTTTTGGCTTTTTTTTTTATATACTTAACCAAGTGCATTTCATATTCGTCAATAATTTAGCAGCTGAGTTTGTTCTCTTGGCTGTATTTCGTTCTTCCTTTCATTTTTTTTTTCGTTTTGCGCTCGTAAGTTTTGGTTGCTGTTGCTGTTGCTTTGGTTTTTTATTTGCACGGAAATGTATAATTTTTTTCAAGTCAAATGTAAATACTTTTAGCGTATTTTTGTGGATTTCATTGGTTGTTGTTCCCATTGCTGTCATTTGGCTTGTGGGCTGGAGGCGAGCTGCCTTCTGTTGGTAGGGGCGTGGGCGTGGCGCATGCAAATGACACGCCTGATGCTGCGTAAATAATTTTAGCGCTTGCCTCTGATGCGCCAAAAATAAAATGCAAAATAAACATTTTATTTCGGTTGTCGACTGCCGGCAGAACGAAATGGCGACGAGTTCGTGGAATGTGGGTCAAGTGTTGGGTTTTTGCTGCTTGCCTGCTGCCTGCCTGCCTGACTGCTGCCTGCTTCTTAGCCATGGCAATACAGTGAGCTCTGGCAAGCTGCTGAGCGCTGAATTTAATTATACATAAGACAAGTCGCGAGGCGTTTTTAGCCACAAAACGTCAAAATGCAGCCGCAACCAGATGCGCTTTTTCCACAACTCCACAGAGAGAGAACGGGGGCAGGGAGTCAAGTGATTGTGTGTGCGGTCGTGAAACGTCACGTTTCGGCGGCTCAATTTAGCTTAGAGTGGCTGCCGCACAGCCAAAAACTTGCAGCTGCAATCCAATTAAAGCCAAAAAAGTAAAAAAAAAAGAAAACACAACCCAAAACAACCTGACAATTTATGCGTCTATGGCGAGATTTTCGTTGAACTAAACGCGATTCGCATATTTATTTGCATTTCGAGTCAGACGCTATCGATGGCTCCGCCGGCCACATAAATAACGCCGTGTGACAGAAATTAAATGAGGGTCGGCCTGCCCCACATAAATTTGCTGCAACACACTTCTTTTTTTTTCTTTTCATTTTGGTTTTTTCCTTTCATTTCTTTGGTTTGAAATCTGAGCAGAAATCGAAAAACATTTTGCTGACAACTTGGCAAACAAATTCGTTGGCCAAAAGAAATATATGTTAAACGGGTCTTTGTTGACAAGCGGCGCAAGGTCAAGAGTTCAGCTACGGCGCAAGGGTTGCTCGCTGGGAGCCAAAACGAAATTGAGCATCAAATTATGAAATTGCATGATGCTGGGGTATGATCAAATATTTATACGCTATGGCCCCGTCTTCTGACAAAGGTCATGCTGTCCTGTACTTAAATATTTTATGAATGAAATAATTCTTCGAGTTTGATTTAAAGCTTAGCTGGCAGGCAGGCGGGCAGACTGGCAGAAAGGTACTGGGGTAAATTTAGGTGTGTTTGCTTAAGTTTGCCTTTAAGACTTAAGATGAGTTAACATGAGGATGAACCAGATTGCAGCTTATTGAGTATATTTTTAACAGGCAGAGATTAGAATGGCTTTAAAATATTATAATTGATTTTAGATTGATAATATGTGGAGAGATTATCTATATAACTAAAAATATAATTGGCACAGTGTGTCCACCTGGCAAAGTTAATATTTAACTATGGATAGATTATTTTAGACGTTATTTATATAATATTATATACCATTTATTATTTTTTTTTATTATTTATTATTTTTTATTATTTGTATTATTATTTATTAATATATATTTTTTTATAATATTTATTTATAAATTATTTATTTTTTTATTATTTTTATTGTTATTTTTTATTATTTTTATACCCTGAACCCATTGAAAATGGGAAATCAGGGTATAATGTTTTTGTGAAATGTATGTAACAGGCAGAAGGAGACATCGCAGACCCCATAAAGTATATATATTCTTGATCAGCTCCGTCCGTCCGTCCGTCCGTCCGTCCGTCCGTCCGTCCGTCCGTATGAACGCAGCGATCTCGTAAACCACAAAAGCTAGATATATGAAATTTTCAGAGAATACTCGTCTATAGCCTACGCAGTACGAGTTTTTTTTAGATTTTCGATAACTCATCCCGTTTCCTTATTATCGATAAAAATCGATAACTTTTCTTCCGTTAAGCATACCGTAAGAGCTAGAGACTCCAAATTTACTGTATAGATTTGTGTAATGAATACGGACATTTTGTCATTTTTGGATTTTGGATGCCACGCCCCCTTCGCCCCAAATTTACAAAATTCGTATTTCAAATACTAGAGACTTGTGCTTTGGCAAATACACACATATGAATGACATAATTATGCTGTGAAAGTTTAATCAAGAAAGTTCATCCACAAAAAAAGTTATTAAACATTTAATTTCCCATACACTAGGCATATTGCAGTCCGAGCGCAGTCGCCGCGCTGACTGCGCAGTCAGCAGAACGCGTGCTTATGCGTGCGTGCGTATGCATGTGTGTGTGTGTGTGTGTGCGTTGCTCGCAATAGTTGTATGTGTAAAATAGGCATATAATGTTGGGAAGATTGGATCTTCGCAGGGTTCAGGGTATCTCGTAGTCGAGCCGTCTCGACTAGAGCACTCTTACTTGTTTATTATTATTTATTTTCATTTATTATTTTTTATAATTATATTTTTTTATAATATTTATTTATATAATATTATTTATTTTTTATTGTTATTATTTATAATTATTTATTATTTTTTATTATTATTTATTAATATATTTTTTATAATACTTATTTATATAATATTATTTATTTTTATTATTGTTTATTACTATATTTTTTTTTATTATTTAAAAAATTGCAATTAAGAGTTTTTAATTACTAATTAATTTTTAAAAATTATTTTTTATATATTTTTCTATTTATTTAATGATGAATCCATACCATGCATATGTAAAATATTTTATAACTTTCTATAAACTTGATTGTCAAATAATGTTCGAAGCTGGCGTTGCCACCTGATTCATTATCTCCTCCTTTCGCTCCTTTCTAATCTCTTTCTCAAAATAATACTACTTGGCTTAGTATATTATTTAATAGACTAATTCTAGCTTTTTTTCCTTTAACCACGACTTCAGCGTTGCCAAATTGCTCAAGTACTGCCATGCTCTGTCCCAATATAAGCTGTGTCTGTACTAAGCAACGCTCATGACTTTTATAGTTTGCTCTTGAGCTGTCTGCGTAGCACCATCAATCCATTATACGCACTTATTATGTGTTATACAGAGCGGCACTTCTTGTGCCTTTATTGTCAGATTTGCCAGGGAGTTGCTACTGTTGACATTTCCGCTGCTCACAAGACGCGCCACACAGAGAGACAGGAAGTGGAAGAACTAGAGAGAGATAGAGAGAGAGAGGAAGTAACTCATTGTGTCATGCTTACAACATACAAATGCATATCATGCTGATGGACACATACACGCTAGCAGGACAGCGCACACACTCACACACACACACGCACACTTGAACATTCAGCTGCTCATTGAAGATGAGGCAAAAGGCGATAATGTTAAGCGTCAGCTTTTTGAAACAATTTCAACACATTGCCAAAGACTCACACACACACACATACACACACTACCACGCAGACAAATAAACACACACACTTCAGGCAAGGCAAACACAAACAGGTCGAGTGGCAAAGCAATAATAGCCAACCCGTTATGTGTGTAGACGTAGCCATTATCGTTGTACCATAGTTAGTTATCCTTTTGAATGTCACACACACAAACGCACACACGCACACACCTACACATTTCTTATCTCAAGTGTATGTGTTTGTTGTGCATGTTGTGTATATGGCGGCAACAATTGTTGCCCAATGACTGTGCGCTTCGGCATGGCAGCCAGTTGCTTTGATTGTTGATTTTCAGGTTTGTCAACTCGACTTTAATCAGCTAATTTATATTTATGTTGATGGAAATAAATGAGCTCCTCTATTTAAGGGTTAGACTTAATCAGCTAAATTATGTGAGCACATACTATTTGCGGGCTATCGAGAACATAGATTTGTTTAAGGGGTCAGCTTGACCAATGGAATATCAATATAGAAATAAAATTGTTTTTGATAAGGACTATGCACTGCAAAAAAATATATTTATATTAAATAAACTTTGATATGATATAACAAGTCTAAAATTAAATTAACTTTAGTTGAAAACAAATTATAAAAAAATATAGCATACTTTCCTGGGCAAAACTTAATACACGAAAGTATGCAAAAAACTATAGCATACTTTTATGGGCAACTTATGCCAATGCACATATTCGCTGGAAATTAGCTAAATTACAAATTTATACTTACATTCCAAGCTAGTAAACATTATAAATCATGCCTCAACAACAAATTTAGCTAATAATTATATAGTATATAAAAAGTATAGCATACTTTTTTGCGCAGTATTTCAACATCAACATTTTGCTTGGCACAGAATTACTTGATTTTGTGTTTGTGTTGCTTATGTTATTGCGTTGCAAGATGTTGTTGTCTTTGTGCTTGCTCAGCAGCAGCTGACCTTCAACTTCACACACTCCCACACACACACACATAGACACAGAGATGGTCAGTCGTAGATAGACGCCCACAACTGCGCAAACATTTTGCTATTATTTCTGTTGACTATTTTCAGAATTGCGCACAAATTGATGAATAAGTTGTTTTGCGTAGTTGTACGATGTGCTTCTTGACTCGGAACTTAATCTTGATCACAATCGCAATCACATACGTTGTCCTTGCCAGCTCAACCGTGTCCATATGGGTGTTTCTCTCTCTCTCTCTCTCTCTCTGTCTCCCTCTCTCTCTGTGTGTTTGTGTGATTTTGCTTAAGGCCTGCTGCGTCTTAATCAAATGTATTGCATGTATTTTAACATTGAGTGTGTATTTTGCTCATTGCAGCAATTTGGCCGTGTTTTTCTCGCACTAAGCAAACAGTTGAAATGACAACACGAACAACAACAACAATAACAACAATAACAGGAATTGCCTGTGTCCTGGGCAACTATATTAATAACAATCAACTTGTAGGCCATGCAGATGTGGATTTTAGCCAACAGCAATAACAACTATAGCAAAAGCCCATTCAAGCGAGAACAACAACCAAGTTGTTCTCTGTAGTAGAACACGCATTAGCACACACATAAATACCACAAACACACACAGGCACACACACACACAGACACATGTGCAATTGTTTCTTTATGTCTTTGTCGAGTTTTTCGTGCCCATTTGCAGCTGTTGAATTCGAATTTTCATGCAAAGTTGTCCATTTAAATATTTTGTTTAAGCAATTCGCTTTGCCTGCTTAATGAACTGCGATATTATAAAGACAAACCATTAAAGGATATCAAATGAGTGCTGAAAGAAATCAAATAGACTAAACAGAGTCCAAGCAAGACAAAGGCAATCTAGAACTTGTAGCAGAATGAGCATTATGCTCTACTCCAACAATGTGAACAGCCTGCTGCTCTGTATTAATCAGCAATATGGAATAGACTGCTTGTCGCAAGCTCTCGTAGGTAAATGAGAGGCTTAGATATGTATGTATGTGTGCAGTGTGGCCAGCAGCGGATAATGCGTATGATTAATGAATTGGCTGGCTGCTGCTTGGCCGTTGTTGTGGCAGCTCCTTTCTCAAGATGGCGCAGTGCAGGAGCATATGCGTGTCCTTGTTGCCCGTTGCATTGCAGTGGGAGCCCAACAAGGACGCACTTAATCAGTTCGACATTATCAGCGTGACTTGCGCCGCTCTCGGCAGCCACTCGGTGATTAGGTGAAATAATTTGCGCTTTTGGGCTCTTGCCGCCACAAAGCGGTTGGAGTGGATAAGGCAAGTAAACATTAATTATATGTCATGAATGTCAAGCACACAAACACACACACAAACACACACAAACACACACACAAACACACACGCACACACTTACAAAATTTATTCAAGTTTGACTTTCGGTTTTTATGACACTTTTTTTTCGGGGTTTTTCGAGTTTTTGGTTTCAGCTGCACTTTGTTTCCAATGAGTTCATGCAACCCGCAAAGTCTAGACGCTAAAATTGCTCTCAGCTATATATTTTACTGCAGATCGTATAACTGATTCACTTTGATTCGATACAGTAAAAACAATTAGCCGCTTCATATTCCAGAGGCAGAGAGTGCAGCGAAGCGAATGTAAATTGAGTCTGTGAATCGACCTACGCCTGGTCGCAGGTGTATGCACTCTCACACGATGGCTGACCCCTTAAGCGCTCGCTACTCCAATCCGAGTCGCTTGTAATGTCATTTAAGCGCCTTTCCATGCTGCCAATTTATTTGCAATTACAATCAATGTTACCTCAGAGCGAGACTCGGCACTGAGTGCAGTTGGACAGGGAGGCAAACTCGACCCAATTAAATATTTTTCTCCATTTTTTTTTTTTTTTTGTTTCTGTTGTTTACGCCCAACAGCAGCCAGTGAAAATTATACAGCCTTACAGCTGGAACGGCTTTTTATGCGCACGCAAACAAAATCAATATGAAAAGCGAAAACAAAGAAAAATAATACAAGAGAAATCATGTGAGAAACAACAACAAATTCGTTTGCCCAATGATAGGCTCGGTAGCATTTCATACAAGTTTTTTTTTTTATTGATATCGTTTAAATGTTATATAAAGAATAAAAATATTATTAAACTACTTGAAATATTTATAAAGCATGACATGTTGGTCAGAACTTGATCTTGATATTGTTTACTTAGCAGTGGTTTAAAGCAATTTAGACTAAAAAGTTTTAAAGAGAAAATATTTAAGTGAATCCATTTTAATCTTTGTTGTTTTATCAGAACTATTTTGATTGAGATATATACACTTTGGGTTTTTTTTCCTTCAACTATTATTTATTTGTTCATAAAGGCAACAAATATAGTCCCCTTCACTGTAGTCCCCATCATATATTATAGACTTTTGTTGCCTTTTTTTTGCCAATCTTCCAAGCCGTCCCAATGAACACCTCATGGGGCACTTCGGCTTGGTTTCACACCAACAAAACTTAAATTCTGCAGGGCAAAGCGCGATGAAAATGGACTGAAGTTCTACTGGTTCCTGGCGAACTGTGTTCCAATTGAAGACATCAATTTCAACAGTCGCTGAACTCATTAGGCGATATAGTTCCAGATATGCGAATAGACCAAATTGATTATCTATAAGTAAGATATGGAGACCTTTTGAAAAGATCTCTTATATATATTTATGAAAATTTTAATATATAAATACATAATATTGCTATAATATTTCTATATATATCTATAATATTTCTATATATTTCTATATATTTCTATATAGACAACAGTTTGATAGATCTGAGTTTCTACTTGAAACCATTTCTCAAACTCAGCCATATAAACATTTTTATACCCTGAACCCATTGAAAATGGGAAAATAGGGTATAATGGTTTTGTTAAAATGTATGTAACAGGCAGAAGGAGGCGTGGCAGACCCCATAAAGTATATATATTCTTGATCAGGGCGACGAACTGAGTTGATTTAGCCCTGTCTGTCTGTCTGTCTGTCTGTCCGTCTGTCCGTCTGTCCGTCTGTCCGTATGTATGAACGCGTCGATCTCAGAATATATAAGAGCTAGAGACTTGAAATTTTTTATGTAGGTTCGTGTATAGCACGCGCAGATCGAGTTTGTTTCAAAAATTCGATAACTTTTATCGTTTTAAAGTTATCGATTAAAAACGAAATCGAAAACCAGTTATAAATTTATGGCTTGCACATCTTTAAAGCTAGAGACTCCTTATTTTGTATTTAGTATAATATAAAGTTTTGGCAATTTTGATTTTTGTTATATTTTGGATGCCACGCTCCCTTCGCCCTAAATTTGCAAAAAACTTATTTCAAGTGCTAGAGACTTGTGCTTCGGCAACTACACACATATGAATGACATAATCACGCTGTGAAAGTTTGATTAAGACAGTCCATCTACAAAGGAACTTTTTCAACAATTAACTTCCCATAATACTGCTCTTACTGCAGCCCGAACGCAGTCGCTGCGTAAACTGCGCAGTCAGCAGAGCGCTCACTTATGCGTCCGTGCGTATGTGTGTGTATGTGTGTGTGTATGTGTTGCTCGTAATGTACATATTAAGAGAAGTGTAGAACGTTTGCAATATCGGCTCTTCGCAGGGTTCAGGGGATCTCCTAGTCGGGTACTCCCGACTAGAGCTTTCTTACTTGTTTTTACCTAAACTAGTTTTGTTTTAGTTTTAAATACTTAAAACTCACTCGATATAAAGTTGACATCTATTCATTGGCCTTAAGTGAAATGTGTCTTAAATAAATAATAGCTGAAACAAAGCGCTAAAACCTATTTGATTTCAATTTATAATAGAAATAAAGTAAAGCGCGTTTAGCATAAAAAATTATTATGATGATTGGCGTAGAATTACTTTATATAGCCTAAACCAAAACTTCAACTTTTGTTAGTTCATTCCAATCTCTACCAATATTTTCTGTATTTATTAATTTATATAATTTATTTATGCACTTTAATGCCCAGTCAATAACAAATTGTCATCCACTACAGATTGGCTCTGTTCCTAAATGTGTGCCCTAAATAAATAATAGCTGACAATTGTGAGGCTTTTAGAAGTTTTTGGGCTTGTCATCATTGGTAGAGATCTTCGGACATGAGTGAGAGCTGTATCTGTTTACACAGTGGACAGCAATAATTATTGTGCAAGGCTTAATTTAAATAATTAATAAATTATAATGCAAGCTGGCGACGCAGAGCAAGACGGATGCTGGCAACAGCAGCTAAAAGTTTCTCATTAAACAAATATTTTCACAGCAGTTAAAATTTATGTTGCTGGCGCCCAAAGACAGAAGACGCAGCCATACCAAAATATAAAATTTATGCATAGAAACGTGGGCGACAGGGGGCGTGGCTCCGAAGTGCAGTGTAAACAGGCAGCAGGCAGCAGCAGCAGGCAAGCAAGCAGCTCAGCAAGGACATGCCAAAGGACACATAATGCAAACATGTGACTTCCGCATGCGGTGCAAACACTTGCAGTGCACTCACACACACACATGTGCACATACGCACACAGTGCATTCATAAAGTTTGTGCCATAGTCTCATAGTTGTTAACAACTCGAGCAGCAGGCAGGCAGCTCGTCTGTCTGTCCTTCCGACCGCTTGTAGCTTGGCTTGTACGCACATCCCACTGTTTCGAGCTTAATACAGCCAGACACACACACACACACACAGACACACTGAGAGTTCGAAGAGCCACAAAGACATAATGTGAAATAACTTATTGCCCTTAAAATGTCATTTATGTCAACGGTAAGATAAGTTACGCATACGCACCGTGCACCAGGCTGCCTGGCAGGCTTTTGACAACAATTAAAGTCAACAGGAAATGTGACACATTTAACATGTTAAATAATATTTTCAATTATTTAGCATAAATAATATGAGACAGAGAGACATACAGAGAGACAGAGAGAGAGAAGAGCTTAACGCATGTAATTTAACACATGTTTTTGCCTTTGCATATTGAAATGTCCTGCGGCATATCCAAAAACTAATTAGCAGCTCTGAGCGCACTGTTTATTTTAACAGCAAGTCCAGCTGGTGTTTATGTAATTGAAGGGAGAGAGCGTTGTCACAGGTAAATAAGTTTGTAAAAAGTTTGATAAAGCTCTTTCGTGCTAGCACAATTAATTAGAGATATCTTTGGTGTGAGCTGCTCGAAATGTTCGCCAAATATTTGAACCATAAATGAAAGTTTTCAATTAGACCGCCAACGAGCGAATATTTCGTTTTCGGTTAGCCAAAAAGCGAAGCCACAATTTGCAGTTGCTAGCAGCAGCAGCAGCAGTAGCAGTAGCACTTAACCTGACTGGCCCACACAGCCAGCCACGCACACAGAGACAGAGCTTACATACACACAGAGACACACACACATACACAATTACAAAAGATTTATCGCCTGTGCACTTGGAATTGATGACCAGGGCCTAATTGTCATCCGATATGAGTCCACCGCATGACTCGCATTGTCGGTCGAGCGACGTTGTCCTCGCTGGAGCTAGCAGTGGCTGCAATGGCTAGAGCGAGCGGCGAGTGGCGCTACCTCACGCCAGGGGGCGCCACCACCACCATCACATTTATACACTTCAACCGGCACGTGCATAGTTTTGCATGCTGCGCATAACTTGCACGCACACACACACACACACATGGTCGTAATTTTTACACACACACAGAGAGAGGGCGAGCGATTTATGTTTGACTTTCGCATGTGGCTGGCGGTTTGGGTGGATTTAAAAGTCCCCCAACGCGTGGGCGAAGAGTCTCAAACTGGATTGCTGGTTGATGTTGCTGCTGCTGCTGCTGCTGCTGCTGCCGGTGCTGCTGCTGTCGCAATTGCTATTGTTGTTGTTGTAAAGTAAGTTAAGACAGTTGGGTCGTATTTGTTGTTGGGTTGCAGCATTGCCTGATAAATCGCCAGCAATTTATTATTGATAACACATTGGTACATTGATTGTGTATTAACTGAAACTGTTTGCCAAAGTAAAGTGACATTGATATATGGCAAGTACATGAAATATCGCTTGTTACAGCAGCTCTATGGCGAGCGAGCTTTCCCACTCTCCCTCTCGCTCTGCTGGCTCGTGGCGAGCAGCAATATGCCCATTGCGGCAATCAACACCAGAAGTTGACGCAAGATTTGTGGGCGACAGTCAGTCAGTCAGTTAGCCAGTTAAGCTGCCATTTGACATAACATTTAAAAAATTATTAAAGCATTTTTGACATCCAGTTGGCAATTTATAAATAAATATTAATATTTTTTATTAATTCAAACAAATGCAAATAAATTGATGCCATTCGCTTGCAGATCAGCCATAAACGAGCCCATCAATTAATCAAAGAATAAAACATCAGTTTAATTAATTAAGGGCATCAAAGAGCGCGTCTTTTTTCTGACATTTATTAAATATTTATAAATTTAAATAATAATAATAAATTGCAAAATTCAAATATTCAATTAATCCAAGCTTGTAGAATTCAACTCGTATGGCAACATGTGGAACAAGCTCAAAAATTAACTGCCAGCTGTCAGCTGGAACTTTAAAAAACTGCAAAAAACAACAACAACTACAACAACAACAATAAGTAGAGGAACAACTATAACAGATAGTGACAACCAGCGGCAAACACGAAAGTGTAATCAACGCTTAAACACTCGCAACAACGAGACAAACATGTCGCTCTTCTGGCCCAGCCGCAGACAATGGCTGACTGCGATGCCTGTCTGTCTGTCTGTCTGTCTGTCTCTGCTGTCCGTCTTGTCTGTCTGTCTCTCTGGCTAGCTCTCTTGCAGACAAAAAAGCATTGGACAAACATTGCGACACATTACTGTCAAAACTCATGAAAATATTTCACAACAGCGACAAGCGAGCAGCCGCTGCAGGGCGCAGGACGTGCTGAAGAGAACAGCACGGAGAACAAAATGAGTGAGTTGTGAGTGAAAATGGCAGACTACGAGATACCCTCGCTGGGAAGAGAACAGAGAGAGATGGAAATCAATAGAGAGAAGAGGGAGTAGAGAGCAGACAGCAGAGAGAAGAGATGTCAGCAAAAGGGGAGAGAGAAAAAGAGAAAAAGGAAGAAGGATATAGGAAGAGAGAAGAACGAAGAGGCGATTGAGAAGAAATTATAAGCCAAAAGGAAGACAGAAGAGGGAAATGAGAAAGAGAGAGAGAAGATAGTACAGATAAGAGCGAAGAGAGAGATAGAAAAAGAATAGACAAGACAAAAGAGAGAAGACAGTTAATAGAAGAAGGAAGAGAGAAGACAGTTTATAAAAGAAGAAAGAAGGAAGAAGGAAGAAGGAAGAAGGAAGAAGGAAGAAGGAAGAAGGAAGAAGGAAGAAGGAAGAAGGAAGAAGGAAAAAGGAAGAAGGAAGAAGGAAGAAGGAAGAAGGAAGAAGGAAGAAGAAAGAAGGAATAAGAAAGAAGGAAGAAGGAGAAAAAAAGAACGAATATGGAACACGGAAGAGAAGGGTGAGTAGAAAGCAGAGATCAGAGAGCAGAGAGCATCTCTCTGCAGAAAAAAGAAGTAAGGGAAGAGAGAAAAAGTAAGAAATAAGAAGCAAGAGAGAAGAATAAAGTTGAAAAAAGTAAGACAGAATAGAAAAGAGAGAAGACAATAGAAAATTTCAATATACCCTATTTATCCATCTCATATGTCTGCAGGGTATGAAAAGAGAGAGAGCGAGAGCGAGAGAGCCAGCAGTGGATCACATAAAACACAGAGCAGTAAGAAACAAAAAGTCACTAACAAGCATCATATGCCAGCAAAAATGTCAACAACAATGCAGCGAGGCACACACACACACTCACACACACACACAGCTCATTAGAGCCGTGACGAGAAGTGTGAGGGGGTGCAGTTGGTAAAAGGGATTTAGCATGCCGGCTTAGTGGCAGACGGAACTGCAAGCAGGATAGCATTCATTTGTTGTCCTTGTTGTTGGCAGTTTTCGTTGTCCTTTTCGCATGCATCTTGTGCCCATTTTTTTTGTTGTTGTCGGTGCTACTGCTGCTGCTGTTGTTGTTGTTGTTGTTGCTGCATTTTATGACAGCTACAAAAAGTTGCTGATGATGTAATGTTTATGTGTCGCTGACACTGGCAACCAGTCCTTCCCCCCCCCCCCCCCCCTCCAGTCGCTACGCCACTGCTCCCATCATAATTGCACCTGCAAGGCTAACAGATGCAGACAACAACAACAGCACCAGCAGCGACGGCAAAAAAAAGACGCACAAGCAACAATGACACGACAGAAATATGCCAAGTAGCTGACTCCAGCATTGCGACTATGACATCGACCAGATGGTGGGATGGGAGGGGGGGTGTGGGCACGGTAGGTGGGCGTGGCATATGATGCATATCACAAATGTCGTTTGCCGTCAGTTTCCGGTTGTTGCAGCAGCCATTTTGTTAATGCATGAACACGAAAGCAACTGCAACGGAGCAGCGAAGCGCAAATGTCGCCTCTTGTTGAGTGTTTGTTTTAAACCGCTCGAACGCCCACACCCACGCCCACTTCCATGCCCACGTCCATGCCCACTCAAAAAAATGCACGCCACGCCCTCTTTGTGTATGGCCATTAAAGGTGAGTTCAAGTGGAAACTAATTTCGGGCAAGCGCGCGACATTGAGTCATTAAGTTATTGGCTGAATGAGAATTAAGTTTTTTTTTTTTGCTGTGGGAAAAGAGTTTTTGGGAAATATCTAAAAATATTTTTAATAAATGTTATTATTTGTGGAGCTTTCTTGATTTCATGGAAGTCATGCAAATGGAGTTTAGAGCATGGATTTTAATTAAATGGAAATTTAGATAATAAAGAAAGATGCTGTTTAAGTGCTTTACAAGACACTCGAAGTGAAACTTATTGAAAAGTTCATAAATTTGGTTTGGAAACTGATTTTTAGTTTAGTTTCCAAAGTACAGCATGAAATGATCAATAATTCCGCATAAATTCACTTTTGCTCGATATAAGCAGCTTTTGCTTTAACTAAAGACTTCAGACTGTCAAGAAACGACTCGTAACATGCACGAATGTGACTTGCTGGTATTATTGGCGCACTCAGCGACAATAGCTTTCTTTAGCATTGCCATGTTGGTGTCGGAACTCTCTAAAATAGCTCAGAGAACATAGTTCAATGGATTCGCTTGTGGTGAATGCAAGAGCCCTTGTGTGGTCGAATTGAAGCTCGGAATACTGTTTTGTAAACATTCTTCGTCTAGTCGAGCTTTGTTTTAAAGCAGCCTCTAGATCACATTTACTTTGACGGCAAGTTCAGTACTAGATATGCTAAGCAACAGCTGTGCAGCTGGTTACACTTCGATTGCCCAGACCTGTAGTTAAAGTCACTCGATTTCACTCATTTATTTGTACATCAAGCGGGACCTAAAAGTGGTAAGAATTGGAGACAGAATCCAAAAGGTGGGCAGAAAGTATTTCGAGATTTTAGCTTTGCTTACAAGCAACTTGGCTAGACTAGGCTAGGTATTGCAGCCCATAGATCTGCTAGAACCAGGAACAGACTCTGACGCCATCACCCTCAAGAGTCACTCGACCGTGTCTTGACTTAAAGTCTATCCAATATACCCTTGAACTTTGACTGTTATAGTCACAGCCTATAACTCTTTCAACCCCCAAGCTATTCTGTCTTTGATATCGTCCATGGCCCTAAAAAACAAAGATATAATTAATTTTTATTTAGAGACAGATGCCCAACAGGTAGATGGAGATCTATTAATCTATCTAGATCTATAAATATTTGATAAAAAAAAATTGATTTGTTGTACTCAAATAATTGTCTATTATATATTATACATTAATTATGTTAGTCAGTTCAGTTAAGCACGAATAAAATGCAAGTTCGAATGCCCTCAGATTGTATATCTAACCAATTTAGCCAAAAATACCCTTTCTACAGCCACCCACAATGCCCAGCTTCGGCCATAAACAATGCCAGTTATGTGCTGCATATATATAAATTATTTAGTTTTATTTTGCTTTTTGTTTTTTTCGTTTATGTTTTGCCCAGGCACAATTAGGCAGCAAAAGCAACAATCGAGATATCTATAAACACATGTAGAACATGCAGGAAGCGGCATTGATAGAGGCAATTAACAGCTCGACACGCCATATTTCCTATACGCATACGCTGCGTATACGCGATACGGATACACCAAAATCGCTGCGTGCGTATTCCATTAGGTGTGAGCAAAAAAAGAAAAGAAAGAACGAAAAAAAATTAGACACATAATTAAAAACACAAAGCATAAAGCGCACACAGACGACTAATGGCTGTCTGGGCAGCCAGCGATTAATTTATTGTTATTGCTTAGGTAAACAAAGGCGCAAAATCGAAAGCGAAGTGAATGTCCTGGCCACGTGATTAGGCCAGTTCGAATATTATTAGTAAACTGAATGCGTAGCCATAAATTACCCAAAGCTCGAGCGCATCTCGACTCCTTAGTGGGTCAGTTGTGGACAGGATGGACGGAGGCGCTACGCCGACCGACTGTGCGTGCGTCGGAAACTCTCGCAAATTTACGCTTTGAATTTCACAGTCCGATCGTGGACTTGCATATTTTATTTGCTCTTTCAATCAGCGAAATGTGTCCGGCAGAAAGGCAAAAGGGGCAATAAAATTATTGAAAGATTGATGAAAGACGCCGCCGCCGCTGGATGTTGCTTAAAGTGCGACCCAAAAAGAAGGAAAAAAAATCGAGGTCCTTAAGAGACAGCCAAAGGACATGCAGTCGTTGACATTGACATGGGACCACAAATACAGCAAAAACAAAAATAAATAAATTTGGGGGCAAAAGCAAAAAAATATATATATATATGGCCGCTGCAAAGATTTATGGTCAAATAATTAGCAATGTCGACGGCTGCCACGCCCAACTCGAATACACTGTCAAATGCAAGAAAAAAGTTGCTATCATCGATGAGGAAATTAATGAAATTTTTATGAAAATATTTCATATTCTAATTTTATTTGCTTTAAATGTATATAATAATATTTAAGAAAATTATTTTAAAAATTTAAAAAATATATTTTTATATATAATAATTTTATTTATTTATTTAAAATAACCATAATATTTTAAAAATATATCAAAATTTATAAATTATATTTATTTGTTTATTTAATATTTTTTCTATTAGCTGCCTTTGACTTAAACGATCTTAATTTTAAAAGTTCGAATTTCATTTGCTTTAAATGTATATAATAATATTTTAGAAAATTATTTTAATATTTAGTTTATTTATTTAATATATTTATATTCACATATTTAAAAAAAATAATATACCAATATATAATAATAACTTTCATTATTTATTCAATATATATGTTTTTTAAAATATATTAAAAATATATTTTATTATAAAATAATTTTATTTATTTATTTAATATATTCTATAATAATTTATTTATTAAATATATTTTGAATAATTACAAATTAAGTTTACTTATTAATGTAATATTTTTTCCTATTAGGGTATTCTCTAGTCGCTCAGTTTTTATTCACATTTCTTGCAAACCAAACACTTTTTATACCAAAAATTATTATACAAAAAACATAATTTGATTGCTTTTCACTTTCCATTCATCTAACTTAACGTATAATTATAGGATATCTGCTAGTCGCTAGCTATATTCGTCCACTTTTTGCAAACACAGACTAGTAAACACTCACACCCACATCCACACAAACACTCACACACACACACACACACCCACTCTCATTGACCTAGCGACATACGGCTGACCAAGAGGGAACGCTGCCGGCGAGGTGTTTTAATTAATTAGCTTTTTGTTTTAATGCTGCTGAACTTTTGTCCTGTGCTTTGTGTCCGGTGTTTCGATTGCGTTTTTACGACTACGCGCGACTAATTTGTGTAAATTAAATTTATCGACCAGAAAATGGCACAGCAGCCAAAGCAGTCGCAGCCCGCTCCCCTCCTGCTGCTGCTTAAATTAATCATACGCAGCGTGCGCCAACATTGTACACCAGCTAAATGAGGTAGCAAAAGGAGTAAGGCAACTGGAGCAGACGAGCACAATGCAGTTGAGTGCCTGTATTTGGGTCAGTTGTGCGTTTCGATTTTCGTGCATTTCGGATTGGTCGATTTTGTTTTTTTTTTTTTTCGTTTTCATTCGCATTTGTTTGTTAAGCATACGCAGCGTAATACGCCGTACTTGGGTCTGCTGGTAGGCGTCCGTTTGCTTATCAACCCGTTTTTGATGGCCACGGCGCTCTGTTAATGGCAACAGCAACAGCAACAGCCAAGCCAACAACAACAGCAATGGCCAAAAAGTGTTGGCTGTAATGTTTCAGGCATTGCTGGCTAGCTGCCAGACTGGATGGAGGCATGCACTTTCATTAAGTTTAATTAAATTCTCACTTTGTAAATGTCAATGCATACACACACACACACAGAGAGAGTGAAAGGGAGTGGGGGTGACTCTATCTATGCGAAAAAATGCGCCAACCTGCGCGAATTTATGGCCCCTGGCACAAGGCGACAAAAATCTCTGGGCTACAGGCGCACAAATAACAGCACGTCGTAGTTTTGCTTCATTTGCTGGCTGTTTGCAGACATTGTTGGCTTTTAATTTGGCCGGCACGCGAGGCTAAAGGCAGCAAGTCGACAACAACAACAACAACAACAACAAGTCGAGCCTAGTAACTGCTTATTATGCAACAACTTTTTATTAATTTTTGCGTATTTTTCATGACACTCGCTGAAGTGAGTCGTCGTGAAAATGTTCTAAGCAGCGCGCGCCAAAAAAATAAATTTAAGTCAAAAATTTTTGCCATAAACTTAACCATAAATAATTCAAATAATGTGCGCCTCAGCCTCTACTTGACTCTGTCTGCCTCTTCCTCTGTCTCTCTCTCTCTCTCTCTCTCTCTCTCTCTCGCTCTCACTCTCCAGCTATGTGTCTGGCTGTTTGTGATATTATTTCGTAGCTAGGATATTAACCCCAATTGCGCTTGGCTCTTCGCCTAGGTTCGACTTCTTCTTCGGCTGGTTGGTTGGCTTTTTTAAGTGTTTCTTTAAGCGCCATAATCAGGCGCACCAAGAGCGCAAATATTTTAAGCGACACGCAAATATGCAAATATGTGGCATGCGCATGCATACATGCATGAAGACATATGTATATTACACACGTATAGACTACGTTGTCTGCTTGCCTCTGTATGCGTGCGTGCGTGTGTGTATGTGTGTGTGCTGCTGCTACTTAAGCTGCTTAGCAGCCCATGCAATCGGCAGCTAAGCAAACAACAAGCGTCAGCTCACTGGCATACCCTAAGGTCACAAAACCCAATCGATGAAATCATAAATGCTGCTGAGTGAACTAGGCAAAGCTTTTAATACGAGGAACTATTACGTGTGTCTATACTATACTGAAGATATATGTATTTATTGCCTCATAATATTTGTTATTATTATAATTATTATTATTATTATTGTTATTATTATTGCTATCATTGTTATTGTCATGATCATCATTAATTATGACTTCATAATTGCCTTTTTCATCAGATATTATTGACCTTGTCATTGTCATTGTCATTGTCATTGTCATTGTCATTGTCATTGTCATTGTCATTGTCATTGTCATTGTCATTGTCATTGTCATTGTCATTGTCATTGTCATTGTCATTGTCATTGTCATTGTCATTGTCATTGTCATTGTCATTGTCATTGTCATTGTCATTGTCATTGTCATTGTCATTGTCATTGTCATTGTCATTGTCATTGTCATTGTCATTGTCATTGTCATTGTCATTGTCATTGTCATTGTCATTGTCATTGTCATTGTCATTGTCATTGTCATTGTCATTGTCATTGTCATTGTCATTGTCATTGTCATTGTCATTGTCATTGTCATTGTCATTGTCATTGTCATTGTCATTGTCATTGTCATTGTCATTGTCATTGTCATTGTCATTGTCATTGTCATTGTCATTGTCATTGTCATTGTCATTGTCATTGTCATTGTCATTGTCATTGTCATTGTCATTGTCATTGTCATTGTCATTGTCATTGTCATTGTCATTGTCATTGTCATTGTCATTGTCATTGTCATTGTCATTGTCATTGTCATTTCCCATAAATTTTAAATTTCAATCAATTTAATCATATTTTCAACTATTTCTTTCATTGCCAAAGTGTATTTAAGATTCGTTAAGACTCCATTCTTTTCTTACCATATACTTGCTTGTACTTTTCTCTCCGCTTGTTTATGTGCTTGTATTGTTTTCTGTGTTGTATTTTTGGCCTATGCATGTTTAAATTTTATGTTTGCCAATGTGTTGGGCACTCGCCATAAATGTGTGCATGTGGCTGTGTGCGTGAGTCTCTCTGTGTGTGTGTGTGTGTGAGAACTTGTCGAAGCAAATGTTTGGCAACATGTGCCACGCAGCGGCAACATGCGGCTTGCATATAAATTGCCAAGTGCCTCGCCGCTCCACTTAGATTTGTGCTCGACTTGCTTTTTTTCCAGCATTCAACAAAGGCTGCCAAATGTTGGGAAACATTGATTTTGGCTCAAATTCGAAATGTGAACATGAGACTTAATTAAATTTGCCTAATTAAGCTGAGAAGGCATTGATTGTGACCCAAAACCTTTGACACTCTCCGCCTACTTGCTGTGGTCGCAATACCCCTTAGCTGTCAACGTGGCTACTGACAGCAATAGCCACATTATGATGTCAACTGTGAAGTCAACTGTGAGCGAATGTCCACACACACACACACACACACACACACACTCGACACACACATTCATTAATCATTAAACAAAGCTCGAATGGTGCCGGGGTCTGCTCGAATTTTGGTAGCATAATTGTCATATGTAGCGCAGTTCCTAGTACCAATTACCCAAATACTAAGCACTCATAAAAATAATTCATTTTATGCTTAATAGTGCATAAATGCGTTTGGGGTGTGAAATTTACTTCCTTTTAATGCCAACTGATGGAATAGTATGCCCTTGATGGAATAGTATCTATAAATACAAGCTATAAATAGACCCGCCCGTCGATAATTAGAAATAGAAATTAAGTATTAAACTTCTTTAATTGTTTACCCACAAGAAGTCAATTAGTAAACAAAACAATTACTTGGGCTATGTCAAGGTTTCCAAAAATAAACTTCTCTGTTCTATTTTTAAATATATTTGTTTATTTTCATTCAATTTATTTAATTAATGAAAAAGTTTTATGAAGTGAGCGAGTGAATCACTTGATGTTTCTGCCATTATGGCATAGTAAAAAGGGCAAACTTGAAGAGACTTGAAGATCAACAAAATATAAAAATATAGTCAATAATTAAAAAATAAATAAATATTTATAAAAAATATAATTAATAATAATATTATAAATTTTTTAATAATTTAATTTAATTTAATTTAATTCTAAATATTTAATAAATATTTCTATCTTGTACTCTTTTACTAAATGGTTTATATTGGTTATTTGTTAATTATGAAAAGTTTATTAATACCAAGATTTGGTCTACAACAATTGCCCATGCGAATGGCCACAGGCAACATTTGACACTAAAATTAAAGTCGAGTCCAGCGAGAGACTAGGCTTAAAAAGCCGAAGAGCTGACAAAAGTCTCTCAGCAGAGAGCGAAAGAGAGAGAGAGAGAGTGAGATTGCTCTCTCTCTCCCTCCCTACATATGTTTCGCTCGGTCTCTCTCTCTCTCTCTCTCGTTTAACACGCTCTCGTGCTAGTTGTTGGCCAAAGCTTTTGGCCCTGAAACGATGGCAGTGAAACAAAAACCAAAGCGTTCCGCAAAGGGCCAAGCACAACAACCACTTTTGTTGGCCAACACCTGCTGGCCGCTGCAGGTGGCCAAGTTTTTTTTTTTTACTCACTTCTTTTTGGTTTCGGTTTTTTGGGCCAGGCATATATATTCACTTAATGCGCGCCCGTGTCCGTTTTGCTTGATGCGCCACGTTCGCCAGTTGGCTGCTGCCCACCTACCGCCTCACCTGCAGTTGCTGCACCCAGCTACCCCTGCTCTTTATCCATTGCCTAGCATTTTTTGGCCCGTTAACGCGTGACTTCGAGTGCCCTTAATGCTGTAAATGAATATTTAATGTTAAAAGCACTTGTCGAAAATGCACCAGCAGCAGCAGTAGGAGCAGCAGCTGTAGTGGAGCAGGTGGGAGAGGGGGGGGGGCCTGGTCGAAAGGTAACTGCAGCCAATGGCTTTGCCTCGGCCGCTTCACTTAACGAGCGAGTTGATTTTAAATTGTTTTTGCAATTGGAGCATGCGATTAAAAATAAATAGTTGCAGTTGCCTTCGAAGAAGGGCCTCGCAAATTAGCGTTAACTTTAAAGTTGGCCAACTGCTCGGCCTGCTGTGTTTACATTTGGCTCAGCAAACAGAGCCCAAGCATTTGTGGCCAGTAGAAGTAGCACCAGCAGCAGCAGCAGCAGCTGGCATAAATAATGCGTAGCCGGGTTAGGCTACTCAAGCTCAAGCTCCTGGCTGATAGCTAAGAACTTTGTTTGCCCAGCCGCCGTCGTCGTCGTCTTTTACTGTTTCTGCTGCGTGTGTTTCCTTCTCGGTGCGGCTGAGACAAATGTTTATAAACCGCTTAATTATTCACTTGGCCCAGTTTTTAGCCCAGATGCGTGGCGCCCTCTACCACTTGGAGCCTTAGCCACGCAAAACAAATTGACACAGTCGCACAGATTGCTGCGGTGCTAAGCTGAATGCCACATAAATCAAAACCAACGACGACTCGCACCTCAATTTCTCATAATTGTTGAACTTTATTTCACTTCCACTTGCTCAACAACGATAATCTCATTATATCACACATATATATACAAATTTTAATTAATAAAATAAAAATTTTTTTGCATATATGAAATGTTATTTAACAATATCTTTATTATAGTAAAATAAAATGTGATTGGAATGAATGAATTCCCTTGACGATTGAATTTGAAAATATTTTTGTTATTTTGTAGCGCAATTCAATGTTTCGGCAATAAAACATCAAAAAGGTAATCAAATATCATTGATTGCTTATTATGCCCTTATCAGTGTTAAGAGCATTAGCTCATTCTATAGAAATATGGATTGTGATCCGCAATCGTGTAGCTCCCATTCGAGTTTCAGTCGAGCTCAGCTGCGGTTGTTGCCGCATATCAGGGAAAATGTTTATAATTAAAATACTTTTGATATTCGTTTCATTAGTTAGAGCAAAGGAAATAGCCGATTGTTACTATTTTGATACAGTTGACTTGACGTTCAGCAAACAGTTTGCAAATGGAAGCTATGAGTACGAAGGAGTTTTGATACCAGCAGATCAGACGGGCATCTACGACTATAAAATATTCTTTGAGGGTATACGCACCTCAGTCGCTGAACATGTCAGAGGATGTGTTTGCAAGCTCAAGGCTTGCATTCGTTACTGTTGTCATCGGCATCGTCTCGACGTGTCTGATGAGAGTAAATGTGTGAAGGAACTCGGCAGTACCCAAGCGCAAATCACACTCTACGACGGCACACAGATCGAGAAAGATCTTCTAGATCAGTTTGTTGTGCAGCCAGGAATACGCATCAATTGTGACCAACAACTGCATTTAAATCAATTTTTGTGGAATGAGAGCTGGAAACTGTTTGAGGTAGGTTTGTTTAGCTGAAATGGATATAAATATATTTAAATCTTTTGTATATATAACTTAGAATGGATCTTTGTTTCGCTCTGATGATGCTCAATATCTGACAAAGCGGGATTATTGCATACAGCCAAAGGAGTTGGCAAACATCGGAATTGACTATACGCTATGGTTTTTCAATTGTCTTAACAATCATAGTCTGACTTACGGTAAAGAAGATTTTGAAGAATTTTATATACATTAAAATATCATTGCATATTTACTTCTTCAAAGTATCGTTAATAGTCCGAAGATTTTTATACATTTTTGACATTTTCTTTTCTAGTTTATTTGGCTTCGATTTTAATTTTGCTATTGCCAATTTTGATTCATATTTTCGTGCTGAGAGTTCAACATATTCATGATAAATGTTATCTGTGCTATTTGCTGTGCATGGCGACAACTCTTTCCATGAATATTGTATCCGACATAGAGACATTTCTCTTTGGCTTGAGCTGTTACTTCATAGGTGAGTGTGAGCATAATATCAGAGAAATAGATCTGAATAATATAAATGAATTAATATATTCATTTATAGCCTACCTTGCCTACTTTTTCGCCATTGCAATTTACCTCTGGCTGACTGTTCTGGCCTTCGATCTCTGGCGTAAACTAGTTTTTCATACGTTCGAGGTGAACGCTGAAAATAACACCAATCGACGTTTTCTCTATTACAATCTATTTGTTTGGGGCACTGCAGCTGTGCTGCTGTTGATCACAGCAGTCATTGATTCGTTATTGGATAATTTGGATATCAGTTCCGAGTGGAAAATTGGCTATGCCTATTATGATTGCTATGCCAAAAGTAAGTTGAACTCTTCTAAAGTTTCATATTAATCTTATTCCATATTCATATCTAGTGAATGATTTGTCGTCTGTGATTTACTTCTTCGTACCTGCTTCTGTGCTGGTTGTCTGCAATACATCAATGGTTTTTATGACCGCCAAGCACATTTACATCGAGACTCAAAGGACTCACGAGCAACTCGAAAGGTTTGGCAAACATAATGTCAAAAATATTCAAATGCGGTATGGCTTTTAGAATTTCATAGTTTCTTAATATTAATTAGTCCTTAATATTTCTTCTCAATTTAGTTTCCAGTTCTATTTACGCTTTTTCGCAATTGCATTCCTGGACTGGCTCTTCGAACTATCTGGTACTCTCTACAATCTATCAGACAATCTTCCCCTATTTCTCCATTATATTTTTTTTTACTCTGTGATTGTTAAGAGCATTCTGCTTTTGGCTGTTACTCTTTGCCGAACAGATGTGCTGCAGTTGCTAAAACGTTGCTTGGTTTGATTGAAATTGTTGTTTAAATAATGTTTAAATAATCTAAAAAAAATTTTTGAATAAATGTTTTTTGTAATATTAATTATGTTGCTTAATATTCGTTTTCTATTTGTGTTTAACACATTATAAAAAAATATTTTTTTACATTTAGAATATTTGTTATAGAATAAACTTTACCCAATATTAGAAATCATAAAAAAAAAATTAAAAATTAATTTTAAATAGTAATAAAAAAATAGTAGAAAATTTCTAAATTGTTAATAAAATAATAAAAAATAAAAACTAATTTTAAATATAAATAAAAAGTAGTAGAAAATTTCTAAATTGTTAATAAAACAATAAAAAATAAAAAAATATTTAAATAATAATAGAAAATTTCCAAATTGTTCAATAAACTTAAGAAATAATAAATAAAAGTTAAATAATTTTTTTTCCTTTAAATTTTCTATCAAATTTGCGATTTAATTGCTTAAAAAAATGAATAATATTTAAATGTGTTAAAACTGAAAAAGATTTCTTCTATTTCACACTTGAGCATATACTTTAAGTTGAGCTGAGCTGAGCAGGATATTCTGAGCCAACAGAGTCAGCCAGCTCAGCGTTTTGCCTTTTGGGCCCACTTGTGTGCTGGCTCTCAAATTGACCCTGTTCTGTGTAGGGAATGGAAAGTGAGGCTCGCGCGCGCGCGCTCAATTGGCAGCATGTCAAGTCAACTCAAGTAAAATTTATTTGTTACAGCCACAGCCAAGGGCCAGACAGCGAGAGATTGTGGAGTGTAGAGTCAGTCACTCAGTCAGTTAGTCAGTCGGTTATTGTGTGAGCTAGTCTAAATATAAACTGCTCTTCAGTTGCTGTTGCTGTTGCCTCTGCTGCTACTGCTGCTGCTGCTGCTGAATGTGTTCCATTTTGCGTTTGCTTTGCCTGTCAGCGCAATTGCTGTCATTGCTGTTATTGCACTTAACGCACTTGCGCCCCCACGCACACACTCTAAGAGAGAGAGAGTGGAGTATAGAGACCTGCATGAATGCTGAATGACATACAGAGACAACTGGCAACTGGCTGCAATTATGGTGTCTCAATGCGTTCTGTGCGTGGCTTTGGCAGTTAGCCTGCAAGCCTGCAAGCCTGCAAGCCTGCAAGCCTGCCATCGCATATTTGCAACAACAGAAGCGCCCGATGGAGACGTTGGTGGCGCAGACAAAAGCATTGAATGCCCATGGGGCAGCCATTAGCCTAATAATGCACACTCACTCGAACGTCGTTGTCTCGCCTTGGCTCTCACTCCCATTTTTGAGCTGACAAACAGTAGACATGATGAACGTCGCCTCAGCCTCAAACAATTAACATAAATAATGGCCAGGTGCTCGACTCACTCGACATTGTCTATCCATTTTGTGGACTCACTCTCTCTCTCTCTCTCTCTCTGTCTTTGTGTTTGCATTGTAAGTGGAATATATATTTTTCACTTTTCATTTTTAATTATGGCGCTGGGGACACGCTCCAAATACCAACAACAAATGCAATGTGTGTCATGAGTGCAAATAAAAAAGGGTGCGACAATTTGTCAAGTGTTTAAGAAAGTTTCTTTATATATTAAATATATATATATATATATATATATATATATTTTTTTTATATTGCAGCTAATGCTGCTTAAGTTTAGAAAGATTTTATATTGCTGTTTATAAAAATAAATTAAATAAAAATAAATTTAATTGTCTCGCTCATTGTGCCCAGCTCTAAGCTGCTTTGTATCCCTAAGAAACTACTTTCAAAAAATCAAGTCATTTAATTTATTATAAACTAATTGAGTATTCAAGTATTAATTAAATTTTTATACATACTTCATTATACTATGCCTCATTATCTCAATGAATCCATGAGTAAAAACATCTGCCCAAATGATACTTATCAGAAATCATATCACCTCTCTCGCAATCAATGCAATTTCATTTCAGCATTTTAGCTTTCAATCGCTGCTCAAGTTTTCGTTACGTTACACAACATTCGCGTCATTTTTTTTTTTTTTGTGTCATATATATTTATTGACGCGACGAAGAGTTGGTGAAAAGTTTCCTGCAAGTATTTTGAGCCAAATGTCGAGTGGAACATGTGACAAAACTTTAAGTCGAAATTGCTTCGGCCAAATTGTTACTCAAAGTAAATGTCGAGAACGCCCCAGCACTTCAGCATTCAGAGCTGAACTGTCAAAGTCAAACTGTGCTGGGAGCTACGTTAAATTTGCAGCTTAACTGCCCGACGGCCACAATGCATGGGAGCCGCAGTAGCAGCAGCAGCAGCAGCTTGGCTTGGCTTGGCTTGGCTTACGTTACGTATACGCAACGTCTGAGGTTTGGCAATAAAATTGCGCATTGTTGTTGACTGTTGTTGTTGCTGTTGCTGTTGCTGTTGTTGTTACTGTGAAATACCAAGCATTGCGAGATTTATATGTTTAGCTCGCTTAAGTGGTAGTCAGACATTGGTTTTAGGTTGAGCATACGACAACTTTATAAGCAAAGCGCATGGCTTGCAGTCTAGACAGACAGACAGACGTTCGTTCGTTCGTTCCGACTGTCAGGCAGTCAATGGTGACATTCAAATGCTGCCAGCTGCCTGTTCAGATTTATGCGAAAACCTACCAAAAATGGAGGGTCAACATTCTGTGGGGCAGCAGTTGGGATTTGCTGCATAGTTGTTGTGCTACGAAAACTTTTGCACATTTCCTACACAGCATTTTAAGAGCACAGGCAGAGCCAGAGGCAGAGAGTGGGAGCGGAATAGTTGAAAGGAAGCTTGTGCTTTATTATTATTTTGTAGCTTCATTTTTATATTATCGGTGGCAAGTTTTCTGCTATTTTGGGCACAACTTATGGTGTAAAAAGTGGAAGCGGAGTTGCTCGTGCCAACTTCCTACTACGAAGGAAGTCGCAGACCGTGCGAAAACTTTCGAAGCTCGGCGGGGTCCGGGCGCAACTTCCTTTCTCCACACAAAATTTGTTTAATTAAAATTTTTGTGAAAATCTGTAAATTGTTTTGTTTTGTCGGTTCGGTTCGCTGCGCTCGAGTCGGCCTCATATCCTCCCATCCACGCCTCCACAGATAGTTGGATAAACAACAAATTATTGCCAGCAACTATGAAATTGCTAAGTTATTGAACTCCTCCTCCCTTGACATAGGACTGGCTCGCGCGTCCCCTGAATGCCGCTTACAGCAGCTTAATAATTAATCTCCAACTATATTATTTATGCATTTATTTTCGCTCAATGTTTAGCTGGAATGACGACAATCTGTCAACCTACCTGAGCAGCTCACTTTCTTTTTTGTTTTGCTTGAGTGTCTTTCATCTCGATAGCGGCGTAGCCATCAATTATTTACTAATGCTCGTATAATAGAGTTGCATAATTTAACACTAGGAATTCATCAATTCATCATGCGAAGAAAAAAAAAATGATAACATATATAGCTGCGAAACTATGTGACCCCAAAAGGACAACACGCACAAAATTATTCAAGTCAATGAACAATTTAATTTATCATTAATATAAAATCGGACAGTTTGTGTCGCCTTGGCGTGGTGCCATCAGCGAGAGAGAGAGAGAGAGAGAGGGTGTAAGAGTGAGAGCCAACCACTTGAGCTAATCTCATATATCATCCTTGATCTGGCAGCGAAGCGAACCGAAGGGAACATCGAACATTTCTTTTTTTTTCTAATACGTATGATTTTACTTTCAAATGCGCCCTCGCCACAGTCTCTCTGTCTCTCTGTCGCTCTGTCGCTCTGTCTCTCTGTCTGTGTGCCATAATTCTAAGCAGGAAAGTTGCTGGCATCAGCAGCCGGCAGTCTGACCATTAATACTCAATTGGCTGTGCTTCCTGTGCGGCTTGTGGTTGGTCTCCGTTGGTCCTCCATTGGTCGTCCACATCATCATCATCATCATCATCATCTTTGTCGTCTTGTGCTGACACTTGAATTGAATCGAAATTGGTTATTAGCAATTCTTACGAGATGCTGCCAACGATGACTACGACGCCGACTCTGACTCTGGGCTGCGGGCGCGTCTCACTTGAAAGGGGGAAAAAAAATATAGAAAAAATATATAGTAATTGGAAAATCCGTGTGTGTGTGTGCTCGTCTGGCATGGCGTATACGCAATATTTATTTCTTTCGACTTACCTTCAGTTTATGGGTTGTTTAAAGCGCTACAAGTTGCACAGCCAGCAGCTGCCTAAGGGGCACAGTCAAGTTGTCAGTTGATAGCCGATCCGTGTCAATGCAAACAATGACAGACAGATAGTGACAAAGAGCAGCAGAAAGAGAAAGAGAGAGAGATGAGAGTAGCAGAATTGCATATCAAAAGTTGTTCAGCGCAAATGAAATCGTTTTGTGGAACTTCCGTTTCCGTTTGCTGCTGGGACAAACTGGTAACTGGTAACTGGCAACTGGCAACGACAGAGGCAACTGGCAGCCATGTTTACGAGTCGAGAGTCGAGAGTCGAGAGTCGCATTCACACACGATTTTTGATTTTGATTTGTTTGCGAAACTCACTCGCACAGAGCACTTCACTGCACTGCTGCACAGTGCACATTGCGTGCGAGTGCATTCGCTTGGAATATCTAAGTTTTCTGGCCCAGCTAAAGTTCTCTCAGACAACAACAACAAACAACAACAGAAGGGGAAAAACATTTTTGGCTGTGCCCATCTCTCCCCCTCACAGCCTCCGTTACAGCATTTTGCTGATGCGCGCGAAAAATGCAAAAATTGCATGCTTTATGCATAAATAAACAAATCAGTGGAATCAAAAACATTCAAAATGACTTCGAAACTTAGATCAATGCCCATTGTAGTGGATGCGATGTGAGCATGGGATTTTTGCTTATATTTATTTTTAGGCTTACATCATATTTGGCCAAAGATTGAGCACAATTTCTATTTGCCTTTGCGCTTTAAATATTTGTATATAAAAATATTTAAAAATATATATATTCTCGTTTGAGTAAAGTTAAAAAAGAATTAGAAATTATTAAACAACAATTTACACAAAGCTAAAAATTTGACTTAAATTATAAATAAATGTTGTTACAGCTACAGAAATGTGCTTAAAATGTTTTTAAATGCATTGCAATATAAGCTGGAAAGATTTAAATTAAAATTTGTGCAAAGCTCAAAGAGAAAATAAATTTTCACAGAAATTTCAGTTTATTAAAGCAAAATTGTTTCGCTCGGAAGTCGGTCAAGTTTTGGCTCGGATGCATGCAAAATGTTTTATTTTTTTTTTTATTTTGAATGATGCTTAAGGCACCGAAAATTTGCACATTTCTTATTTGTGGAAAGTGTCCGGCTGTGCTCGGCTGACTTTTGCCTAAAGCCTCTCAAGGCATCAGCCTTGAGCCTTGAGCAAGAATTTTATGACATAAGCCCAGCTAGCGAGACGTCTGACTTGATGATAAGGCTGCAGCTGCATATGTGTGTGTGGAGACATGTGTGTGTGTGTGTGTGTGTGGACCCTTTAATAACAAACTTATGTTAATGACTTTCACTTTTGGCAGCTGGCTGCCAACTAAATGAAGGTTATGGCCTGGCCTTCCCGTTGCAAGGCTGTAGTCTGACTGTATGAAGTTGCGCAAATCATCATCCAATTAGAGCTGTAAAATTATACTAATTACAACTTTGGAATTAGAAATATGCAAATGCCGAAGCACAGACGCGACGAGATCGAGCCGAACAGCCAGACCACCCACTACGGCAAAGTTTTATGATTAAAAATTGCTAAAGTTAAATGTGTCACACACAGAGAAGGAGAGTGGGAGGGAGGGAGAGTGGGCGCTGCTGTCTCCATAGCTATATAGAAAGTTGCATATATTTGCCTAAATTATATTGACATCTAACAGTCCCGCTGCAAGTCGCCTGCAAGGCAGCTGATAAGTGAGCTAAGCGCTCGCTTGGCTGGCCAAGGGTGGGAGAGGCAGAGAGAGAGAGAGATTGGGATACATATGAAAGGCCGCCAAAGCCATGCATAAATTATGAAAGTTGCCAAAAAACGGTTTGTAATAATTAAAACAAAATATGCTTAAAAATTCAACTTTAAACTTGTGTCTAGTTAGCACATCAAATAACAAAAAAAAATAGAAGAGCAGAGAAGCTGTCTGGCAAAATTTGCAAATAGGGCAGAGTTTGACAACTAAAGGGCTGCTATGGCGTATACTTAATGTGACATATAGCTTAGAATAAATGAGAATGAGAAGCGTGCATGTTTGTGACAGATTTTAATATAAGGCTATAAAGTGATATCAAACGAAGGGCAGAAATCGCATTGAACAAGGCGTATACTTAATGTGGTTTAGGTATTATAGTTTAATATAGTTTTAACAGATTTTAAAGCTAGAATATCTACTAAAAGCAAAGTCAACTAATGTCTGCTTTTGCAATAGGCCTGGCGTATACTTAATATGCCATTTAGCTTATATACTTTAAAAGAAATAATGAGCTAAAGGCAAAGAGACAGACTTTAGTATAAGAGCAGCAAAGAAAGTCTACTAACGCCTAGACTTAATGTCATATAGATAAAACAGAGTTTTACTTAAAAATTTTGTCTACAAGAAACTCAAATAATTCCAAATAAAGTCAACCATTTGAGACACTTTCTGGCAATTAAGATGTGCGTTGCACAGCGCGTATACTTAATATGTTACATGACTAATACGCCATGTCGCACCGTTAATATGGCATACGCAGCACGTTTGCTGCTCGCCAGTCACGCGCTCGGCAAGTAAATTCAATCAAGTTGCCACGGCCAACAACTAAAGACAATTGCTGCAACTGGACACGGATAATTTGCGCTAATTGTAATGCATTTAGCGCAGCAGCTGCACTGCAGTTCGCCTGCGAAGTCAATGGAGGGGGTTGTTGAAGGATCTTGTCGCTTGGTGTTCTAAAAAGCAACAACTAAGCAGCAGCTTAACACTCATTGGGACTGCTGCAGCACCAGCACCAGCACCAGCACCCTTGGGCCTGTCAACGCCATTGCGCAGTTATCAGTTTCACTTCCTATGCCAATTTCCATTTTCATTATTCGCCGCGTCACTTTATCATTTTCCAATTGACAACGCACAGCTGTTGTTGGCTCTCACACAGCGCCCCCAACCCCCTGCTTCGGCTGGCCTGTTTTCGAATTGTCAAATTAAAACGGAAAAATGTTGAATTTGATTAGCGAAGCGTTAAAGAAAAGAAAAACGGCGAGCAGCGAGCAGACAAATGCAGAGAAAGAACCGAAAATAAAAGTAAAAGAAAAACGAATGAAAAGATAATGAGCCTCGGTTCAGACCAAAAAAAAAAAAAGAAGCAGCGCTGAAGCAAAACTTTCCCCCAGATCCAACAGCCGTGCGAGCCAGGGCTGAAAAGAAGTTGAGCTGAAGCGAGAAACTATTTGTATTTAAATGCTTGCTAAATAAATAAATAAAACAAAAAATTTTTTAAATAAATTAATAATTTTTTAATAATAAACAAACAATATAGAAAATTTAAAAAATATATAAATAGTTTTTTTAATAATAAATAAATTTTTTATACAATTTTAAAAATGTATAAATATTTTTTTAGTGATAAATTATCAATATATAAAATTTAAAAAGTATGTAAATAGTTTTTTAATAACAAATAAATTTTATGCACAATTTAAAAAATATATACATATTATATTTAATAATAAATAAACAATATAGAGAACTTTAAAAATATATATAAAGCTTTTTCACAACAAATAAATTTTATATAAATTAAAAAAAAAAAAATGTACCCAAATTTTTTTATAATAAATAAACAACATATAAAATTTAAAAAATATATAAATAATAAATAAATTTTATAGAAAATTCAAAATATGTATAAATAATTTTTTTATATATAAAAAAATTTTATTAATAATAAATAAATTTTATATAAAATTAAAAAAAAGTATAAATTTTTTAAATTTATGTAATATATATGTAGTATATAAAACTTTAAAAATATATAAACAGTTTTTTAATAATAAATAAATTTTATATAAAATTTTCAAAAATGTATACATATTGTTTTAATAGTTAATAAATAATTTAAAAGATATTCCTTGGGCGAAACATCTCTCCACGAAATATGCGCTCGGGCAGAATTTGCCTGGTTAGACTTTCAGTCATCAAGTGTATTGTTACGCGTCATTAAAAAACCACTTAATTAGGCAACTACAACATTTTTCTCACTTAAATTTATTGTCAGCTTAAAAGAAACGAAAGCCTTAAAGAAATATAAATACATCAAATAGTTTAGAGTCAGCTTAGCTGATTAAATGCATGCAGTAATCTCCATTTGCCATTCTAAAATTATATTTATACCATTCTTATATTTCTTTATCCTTCCACTTTCATCACTTTCCCCTTTTTTTTTGGTGCTTTGGCAACCCTGGTTAGATAATGAGTCAGTCAAGCAGGCAGAGCTATCATTGTCAGTTACACGGAAAAGTGCAGCTGCCGCTCCGGTTCGGCAGTGTTCTAAGTGTCGTCGCAGCAGCTATGCTACTTCAGCAAAACAAACACGCACACTCACACATACACACACACACAGACAGACACACACACACAGACAGACAGATACACGCACATTCACCCAACCGACAGGCACTCTTAGTTACAGCCAAAGCCTTTGAGTGGTGGATAATTTTGTAATTATTTAACTTAATGGAAAACAAACTTAATTTTCGTGCAAAAAATTGAAAAGAAGCAACGAACGGGGCGTGGCCAAGGGCAAGAGCGAGGGTAAATAGACAAGTTTTGGACAAGTTGAATGGAGAGCTGCCAATTTGTTGTGCTTCCGCCTGGCTGTCTGCCTGTGTGTGTGTGTGTGTGTGTGTGAGCAGACGGCAGGCAAACAATCAAGATGCGGGCGCGTGTGTTGATACATCTTGGCCAACAATTAAACTGTAATTCTATTTAATTATGCACCGTGTTTGCAACGCACAGCTAATTGACAGCTGAGACGAAAATCGAGGCACTTCATAAAATCGATGAGCTCATGATTAAAACGAAAACGTCTCAAGCAGTGCTGGCGACTGACTAACTATCAAGGGCGAACAGAATAGCTGAATCTTAACGCAACGAGGAGAAATCTAGCAGAGGGAAATTAGATTTAGTTTTTCTTTGTTGAAAATAAAATTTCTATAAGTTTTAAAGCTTCATGTGATTGGTGAGTTTATACATGAATAAAGACGGACTGTCGAACGGTTGGACAGACAAACGAACTGTCGGATAGACCATCGGACAGATGGACGGTCGGGCAAATGGACGGTCGAACGGATGGACTGTCGAACGGATGGACGGTCGAACGGATGGACTGATAATCGGAAGGTCGGTCGGGTAGACGGTCTGTAGGATAAGCGGTCTGTCGGATGGACGGTCGATCGGACAATAGGACGATCAGTCGGATGGACGGACGGATGGTTGTACGGATGGACGGTCGGTGGGACAGACGATCGGAAGGCCGGTCGGCTAGATGGTCTGTCGGATGGGCGGTCTGTCGGATGGACGGTCAATCGGACAATAGGACGGTCAGTCGGATGGGCAAACGAATGCACGGTCGGTCGGATGAACGGGAGGTCGGACGATCGGTAAGGCGGACGAGTGATCGGAGGGTCGGACGGACATACCTATAGCCGTAAAGTTAAGCTAATCTAAATCGATTTTCTTTTTAAAAGAACATATATACTCTTTGGTGCTGACCACGGGTTCCCCAACCAATTAGTCTGCCTACTTCCCACTGCCCGCCATTTTCAATTGAGCTCAAACTAAAACCAAGAAATGTTTATACTCTAGTACCCCATTCTTTGCCATTAAAATCTATCTCTAAAAACGGCTAAACTCTCAGCACTGCTCAAGCTCAAATTCGCGTCGCTAAGTGCACGAGCGGCCTAGAACTTATTGCGCAAAGTTCAAAGGTTGGCAATTCGCAAAGAGCTCGCTGCAAAATTGATAATCCACCTCGTCCAAGAATCTGCGGATAAAGTTTTGAGTTGCACAGCAGACGGAGCCGGCTACGCGGCCTCGTTTATTAAGTGCCAGCAAAAGTTGCCAGCGCACACAAAAATGATAATTGGCCGCAACCACGCCCCCTGCGCCAGTTGTCGAAAGGATGCATAATTAACACACAAAATAATGATAAAGTTCAAGACGTTGAGTCAGCGTTCAACGATTTTCGTATTACAAGTTCGCCCAGCCGCTAACGGCCCAGCTTCTGGAACTCCCATTCACGATTGTCCAGCGGACAGACGGAGCGCGATTTGAGCCAACGCGATATGCAATGGAAGTGGTAGGCATGGTTGCAAACGCCCCAGGCCACCGTGCACTCCTCGAAGGAATTCTGATTGGGATCCGCTTGGCATTCGATGCACAGATCCATTATGGAATTGCGGCAAATAGCGCAAGTGTCTACAGCAATATCTGGGGGGAGGAATACGGAAGGGCACGGGCAGCCGGATATTGTTTAATAATCAGCTTTGAGCTACTTATGGCTTACCCCATGCCCACATTGCAACCGCATTCCATTTCTTGACCGTAAATCGTTTCTTTGTCTTCTGGCAGTCGGCACTACACATTGGCTTCTCTTCCTGCAACTCCTCGTCCTGTTCATCCTTCTCCTCGCCATGGTCCCCCTGTGATGCATTTGCCCGGCCCGCTGCTGCCGTCTCTGTTGGTGTTTCTGCGTGGATTGCCGAGCAACTCGATTCGCTCGAGTCTTCCATTAATATAATTTTGTTTAGCTGCCTACGATATTAACTAATCAATTCCTATTGTTTATCTAACTTGGGAATTTACACAAATTGTAGAGACTACTGTGTTGACTTACTACGAGTTGAGATTGGATACTAAATTACTGTAGTTTTGTTGAATGATGATAGAAGGAAGGATACTTTAGATTTTATAATTAATATTTTATATATATATATATATTATATTTATATACTTTATTTCTACCTATATTTACACTTATTTTATACCCCTTCTCTTCCATCATTCGTTTCATTTAGTCAGTCAGAACCTTCAACAATTCATATCAGTTTCTTTAGCTCTGCTCTTATTCCTTCTTCAATTTCCTTTACTCGTTCCATATATTACGCCAGTTAAGTCTTCATTCGCCACTTTACTCTTCATTTCGTTGGACTCTCATTACATTCGGATTATGTTGGACTGTCCAGTTGAAGTGCGCATCATTTCCTTTCTACTACCAAACACTAGATGGCGCTCTAATTACGTGACGAGCAATTTAGTGCAGCATCTATGCATGGCTCCATTACGCAGCTTCCAGTCTTCTAGTCAAGGTCCTGCTGCAGTGCATTATGCTTATTTAGGGTTCTTCCCCCACGCGCTGCAAACGCACCCGATGCACCCCCTGCAGCCCCACACCCCACCACACCCGCTCCTTCCACAAGATGCAGTGCACTCTTTTTCCTTCCTTCCTTACTTTTTTTGCGCTCTCTGTTCGGCTTCGCTCGCCAAATGTTTTGCTATGACGCTTGAGTCAACATTAATTTAAATGAGTTGCCACTTAACTTTTAATTAAAAATTCACTTTTTATTTATTTAGCTGGCAATGGAATGGACTCGCCCAAGTCGTCCCACATTCAGCTACCAGTTTTTGCCGCCTTCGCCCCGCCGTACAGCGGGAACCTGCGCTCCTTCCGCTCGGGTATGCACTTATGGCTGCTGCATAGCCAGCCAGCCAGCCGCCTGGCTGCAGTTTGATTTAAAAGCTCTGCTCAAACTAAAATAAAAAATTTCCAGCAAAAAATAAAGCAAAATAATAAATAAAAATTGTGCTCGTGCTCATACAAATTAAAGTTTGTGTTATTTTATTCTGCTTGAAATGCAGCCAAATGGTTTTCTATTTAATTTTCGTACGCTTTAATTGCCAACTAAATGAATAAATAAGTGCAAATAAGTCAGCGCTCTCTCAACTTATTTGGCGAGTCTCTCGCTCTCTCTCTCTCTCTCTCGCTCAAGGATGCGATTACCACGCACATCCTGCCCTCTCTCACTCTCTCTCTCTCTCTCTTGATCCACAACAATTTCCGTAATTAATTTGCAGTCGTAATTAAAATGCTACGCGTTATTTTTCTTGCATTTAATTGATATTTTTTCACCACATATTTTATGTGTGTTTTTGCTGCGTACGCATTAAGTCAACTGTATAAATTTTCATAGCTAAATACTTAATATGAAATGTAGAAAATGTAGCAAAAAAAATTACAAAAATTTTAAATCAAATATTTCATAAACTGAAATCAATTGTAATCGAAAGTATGCAGCGCACAGTTTATATTTTATATAAATTTCTTTTATTTTATTACAATATTTTAATATTAATAAAAATTTTTAAAAACATTTTTATTTTATTATATTTATATTTATTTGTAAACATAATTTTTTTCATTATGTCATTTTCTTTGTGTACAATAATTTCCTTTGAACAATAATCATATTACAATTTACTTATTGGAAGTATTTTTTATGATAAATTCTGTTTTGGATTTTTTTTAAAATAAATATATATATTATTATCAGATAATCTGAAATAATATCGGTTTTCCTTTAATGAAAATCAGTTATTATTTAAAAAACACAAAGCGTCATCAAATTACAGCATAGTTGTTTTGTAGACATTGAGTATATATATTATTTTAAAATTTTTGTACACCGAATTGATTGAAAAATGTTTTTGTGAAAATGTATGCAACAGGCAAAAGGAGGCGTGGCTGACGCCCTTAAATGTCAAACACAAAAAGAAAGACAGAAGGCCTGGCAGAGCTCACAAATATATGTAGCTCAGAGAAAGAAGCTTTAAAAATGCTTTGAATATATGTAGCTGACATGAAACGGCGTAGCATATATATTCTTGATCAATACAACGAGCTAAGTCGATCTAGCCATTGACAACCTATCGTCTGTCTGTTTAATTTTAATTTTATTTTTATTTATTTTGCTTTATTTCCCTTAAAAATTTGTTACATTCATATAAAGCTTATGGTATAAAGTGATTTGTTATAGAGCTTAGCTAATTGCTTTTCAGCTGAGATATTTATTATTTTTATAGTTATTATGGGTTGCTCATGTCTTTTACAAAATTTTGTTTAACAAGGCAAAAGTTGGGTTGAAAACCTTAAATTAGACTTCAAACTAAGTTATAACAATACTAATACTAATACTAATTCAATACAATACTAATTCTGGAACAAGGCGACAAGCTAAGTCGATCAACTCATATCCACAGGCTGGGTCGCTCGCCATTTTGTCTGTATGTCTGTCCATTCAGTTGGTGACTTGAAATTTTAAATAATTTTTTTGTAACTCTATAAGCAGTTCAAGGTTTAGTTATTTTTGATTACTTATCTCAGTTTCTTACCATGGATAAAAGTCCATATTTTGACAAGACTTTTAAGTCGCAACTGAAAGTGCTGCAAAGACGCAGTAGACTCGAAATCTGCCATGAAAATGCATGTGTTGGGCTTGGGCATCTTTCCCAGTGAATACATTACCATTATCCCACTCCAACCAAAATTAAAAAAAACAAATATTTCATATAGCAGCGACTTAGTCTCATCTACATAAACACATTTGGCTGTGTCATAATAATGCTGTGAAAACTTCATTAATATAGTAAATCTTGCAGAAAAGTTATTCAATAACTAAATTCCTTCAATGCAGTCCACAATGTAGTAAGAGTCTTTGAATCTCTATGTTTGTGTATATGTGAGTGAATGTATTTTGATATATGATATTTTGATATTTATGTAACTGAAAACTACTTTTGCACATGCAACTAGACAACAACAAGTTGAGCTACCAAAGCTAATTCCTTAAGCATTTACATACTCCCACTTAGTTACTTTTGAAACTAGCAATTGACTTTTAACTTTCATTTGAGCCTTGGCAAACTATGCTATCTCAATGCATTCATAATTCTAACAGCCATTTGAAAATGGCAGTCAAAGTGTTTCTGGCAATTTTCATAGATAGGGAAAGAGAGAGGCTGAGAGAGGCTGAGAGAGGCTGAGAGAGGCTGAGTACTTGGCATGCAAATTCGTTGCCAAGTTGCCTGGCGGCCCAGTGTCGATTGGCTTCAATTTATTTTACGAGCAAGCAATGTGTTAATTTTCTCTGCCAGACATTTACAATTAATTGCAATCGATGCTCTGAGCACACACACACACACATACACACACACAGACATTTATCTGAGTTGCATGTCAAAGTTGTTGTTGTTGGGTTGTTGCATTGCGTCCTCACTGTCCACGCATATTAAATTGTTTGGGCTTATTGAACTATTTGATTTGGTTGACTGTTTGTCACGCAGTCAGCGCCTTTCACAATGCCACGCCCACCCAATGTTACGCCCGCTTTTGGGGCATTGAGTGCACATGCTCTTCATTTGGAATTGATGTATTTACATCCGTTTGTAATTTCCTACGTGCGCTCGAATATATTTTACCCAAAATTTGCCAAACACTGCAGCCAGTCAGCCAAGGCACTTGTTTATATATATATAGAGAGAGAGAGAGAGAGAGCTGGCACATGAGGCGTTTAGTCTTTGGTGTATATATCCATGACTATATCATCTCTGACTGCAGGTTTGTATTGCTTTAATTTCACCATCATTCCACCTGAGCTCAGCTGCATGCAAATTTTATTTACATCCCCTGCCTCGGTTGGGCTCCTCTCTGTCAATATTATTGATCAGGCGTCAAATCTTGGCTGCAAATTGTGGCACATTCCCATCGAGAGTTGCACAGAGCGCTTAGCTCAGGTTTATGGGGGTGTGTGTGGGGTGGGTGTGTGTGTCCTCCAGACATGCACAGGTTATGCAGTGCGGAAGTGCGGAGCTGTCATTGTGTGTGTCTGCAGAACAATTAACATAAGCTAGTGGCAAACAAGTCAAAATTGTAATGTGTAGAGTCTTAGCTGTAATTGATCGACTATCAGATACTCTGTAATATGAATAAGTATCTACACTTGATGAGCGACTAGCTTATGCCCTGTTTCTAGAGAAACTTATACACAATTTCTATTGTAACTTCCTTTCAGTCTTAAGGGTACGACTAACAGTTACCCTGCAATGTCTCTAAAGAAAATCTTTTTCTTGTTTTAAGTGTTTCACATTATCAGCTTGGAAAAGCTCTAGTTAAATAGAGTTTCGCATTTTTTTGCTCTATTAATTTTTGTTGGCCATAGTTGGGCGGCCTAAAGGCTCGGCGTTAGCCATAAAATTTAATTGAGAGTCAAGCGAAGCAAAAAACTGAATAGAAAATAAATTGGCACACGACAAAGCGCTTCCGCACGCACACACACAGATAGTAGAGAGCGAGAGAGAGAGAGAGAGAGAGAGAGAGACAGGGACTGGGACAGCAGCAGCACTTGGCTTGCGCCTTATTAATAAAACAAATACGAAAGCGAGTAAAAAGAAAGACAAAGTAAAATAGAGAGAGAGAGAGAGGGAGAGAGAGGGAGAGAGAGGGAGAGCTAGAGTGAGAAGGCAACAGTTTGCCACGGCATTTCCATATATAAGCCACATTTTCAATAACAAACGCCGTCAGCTGTATGACTCAAAGTTCGCCAAAAGTTTCGAGCTTTCCACAAGTCGCGCTGGCAGAGCCTTCGGGTTGCTCGTTTTATTTTCATTGAACATTTCATTGACACTTTGACAGCAACATTGACATTTGCGTGACTCGAGTGATTAGAATATGTGCGCCGCAAAGTAGGCAACCAACAAAGTTGCTATCCAACTCGACGCGACTGCCATGAAACTCAACTCTTGTGCGCATAAAATGCCTGACTTAGTGTTCTATTGCTGCTTAAATCCTCGAAAGCTCACTTCGCTCTCTCTCTTTCTTTGATGACAATGCGAAATGCTCTGTTCCTTTGCTGTGTGTCTGTGTGTGTGTTTCGCAAAGTCGCTTCCTACGCAAAGTCGTCCAAGAGTTTAGTATGACCATTTGTATGCTCTTTAAGAGAGAAATGTTGTTGAAATGATATATCCAGCTGTGTTCAAAATAATAGCAGCGCACTTTTTGCTGACAAATATGACTACATTTTACGCATGTTCATTCTTAAAGATCGAACACTAGTGCAAATTTTTCTTAGAATAGAGTGTGGGAAAGAGAAAGATAAGAAAATTATTGATCTGTAGTCATTATGATATTATTTATCAATCTTCAAATCAGAGCTTATATGCGCTGCTATTATTTTGAACACAGCTGGATATAAATATATAATATATATTATATATTTAAGAGGAGTGAATGAAATTGCGAACTGTTGTCTTTTGGGATAAGCATTATAAATACTTTTATTATTATTAGTTGATCAATAAGTTAAGCATAAAGTTTGAAAAATTTAATCAAAGCAAAGTTCTACTGCAAGTCTTATCATTGAAGTATGTTCATTGACAGCTCATGAGCTGAACTAAGAAGTGTTAAGAAGAGAAACACATTTCGAAATATGAAAGAAAACTTAAGAGGATATAGCCAGTTTTAAATTGAATATGTATATCTATATATGTATATATATATATATATATATGCTTAACATGCTTTTGATAGTGGGTTGGTTCATTAGAAGTAGTTTGGAGGATCATTAATCGTTTTAAGTAGTTTCGAGGATCATTTATCGTTTTAATGATCCTCCAAAACATTTATCGTTTTATTGATCCTCCAAAACATTTATCGTTTTAATGATCCTCCAAACTACTTCTAATGATTACTCGCGTTGCCAACCCACTATTAAAAGCATGTTAAGGATATATCTGTGCCCATATAAGGGTATTACTGAATCTTGAATAATTTTAGAGCTAGAAACTTAGAAATCAGATAAGTGACTGTTAATGTCCTTCAGCTCCTTCATATATATCTGCTATCTATACTTATTTATGACCCATTCTATTTTACTCTACAATAGTTCCTTAGGTTCCCCTTCTGTCCTGAGCCTGTAATCTTTTTAGCTATTGCCTATTGTTGTTGGTAGCAAGATTATATAAGCGATTTGGTTTGGTTGCGCTTCCAGTCTATAACCATATCTGAATCTATGTAGCAAGTGGTAGATGCCTATGTAGGATCAAACTGTTCTTTTGCAAAAGTTTTTGCTATATATACAGCTGTGTTCAAAATAATAGCAGCACAAAAAGTGCGCTGCTATTATTTTGAACTCATCTGCATATATGATGTAGAATTTGATATTAGAATATCTCTAGCACCTAAGATTTTTAAGATACTCTCTAAGCTAATGATTCATTAACCTATTACAAAATGAAATTCCATTAAGTGATATTACTATTGCCCCCTTTCCAATCCCCTTTTCAACTACCGAAGTAAAAGTTATGCTTACCTCTCTTACCACAAATTTCTTTCTCATTATCTAAAGTGTTTAAAAAGATTTTTATATTTGATAATTTTATATTTAAAAAACAACTTAAAATTTTAATTTTATTATTTTTTTATTTTCATTTTTATCTATTTAAATTTATATATATTTATTTTTATTTTTATTATATTTATATTTATTTATATTTATTTCTATTTTTATTATATTTATATATATTTATTTATATTTGTTTATTTACACCATTTATTATTTATATGATTAGTTCACTCGATTTATTTATTATATTATATGAAATATTTTGTCTTCTTCCACAACTTGTTTACACTGCTCAACTATGCTTGTGCTGCACTTCTCTGCTCCATTTGCCTGTAAATCTTGTGGCATACATAATTGAAGCTGTTTACCTTAACTCTATAGACAGCTAACCTTAAGCAACCGTGCAGCAGAGAGGAATACAATGTGTGTGTGTTCTGCTATATAGGCAAATTTATATGCTATAAGTGAGAGTGAGAGCTGCTGTAGCTAAAAGCAGCTGTTCGATGAGCTCGTAGCTCGTAGTTCGTAGCTCGTGGCCCGTAGCTTGAGGGGTTGTGAAATTTATTTGGCTTGTAATGCGATTCAATTGCTTGTCGCCTGGATAATGCAGGCGTATCGCTTACCTCCCTATCCAGAGATAAACGAGTTGCGCTTAAAACGTTTGATGTGCCAATTTTCATAGTTGACTCAGAGTAAGAGAGAGAGAGAGAGAGAGGGACAGATAGTGAGTGTGAGAGAGGTATATACCCAACAGACGCTACGCTTGATTTAGTGTTTTATTGTTTATTGCCTCGAGTTTTGTGACTGCTGGGAGAGTCCAATCTTGAACTCGAGCTCAAGTACGAGCAGCAATGACAGCTTGTTGTTATAGTTGGTGCTCTCGCTGTCCAGCGAGTGGCAGAAGTTTTTGCATTTGCTGCACTTTATGCGACTGCTGCTCATTTTTATTATTTGCTGCTGCAGCCCATGACAAACTTTTCTGTTAAGCCAACTTTTGCACTTTACTTAGTTGAAGAGCTAGTCTGCCCCGGTCTGCTCTGCTCTGTTCTGCTCTGCTCTGCTCTGTTCTGCTCGACGCTGCTCTGATGGCTGCCAAAGTTTTTGCTCAGTAATTCCACAACAATAAAAATAAATACAATAATCAGAAGAAGCAAATAATAAAGCAGCTTTACCTTAAATGATTCAATTTGCCCCTCAAACACACACACAGAGAGAGAGGGGGGGTAGGTAGAGTGTGCGAGAGAAAACCCCAATTGAATTAGCGATAATTGAGTTTTGCGCTGTCACAAACGATAAACATCAGCAGAAAGTCGGAAGCCAACTCAAAATAATTCAATAAAATGCTACAAATTAAATAATATATTTTTAATATGTTAGAGAAAAGGAAATGCTGCTGTAAAATTTATATATATCTATATGAAAGTTTGCAAAAAAAAAAACAAAGTTTTTTTATATTAATAAACAAGTGAAACGTGCAGACGGCGGTTATTGCTAATCAAATATATATATATAGAGACTATAACAATTTTTTTGTTAAAGTATATTATAATAATTTAATAAAAATTAGTGCGGATTTATTAATCAATTAAATGAATTCCATAATATATTTTAGTATTTCAGATTTTATGCAAAGTGAAAAAAGGAATAAATAAAGTGAGCAACAGTTGGAGGAAGGAGATTGTTGGCAGTTGATGCTCATCTAAAATATATATAAACTTGATGCATAGTTTCAGCAACTGAAATTTATTATAATATTATAAACTTTAATATATAATTAATTTAAATTTTTTATATTAAATTTTATTAGTTCAAAGAACGAATAAAAAATGAATAAAAGAAAACAGTTTTAATAATAGGATTATCGACAGTTGCTGCTGATAAAAATATGTATGGAATCAATGCCCATTTTCAGTTTTAGTACTGCTACCTTATAGGCAACATAATCTAAACAGAAATTAATTACATACATATCTTCTTAGAGCTATAGAAAATACTAACATAGGATACATATTTTGCAAGTAAAGCTTATGAGACACGATCCAGCAGGTCTTGAAGATGGAGGCGTCTAAGTCTTCTCAAAGTACAGGTGCGGGGGCTAGCAGAACTTTGAGCTGCAATACCTAGAGGCGACTAGACTAGGCTATTTGGATGAGAATTTAATCTTTCTAGGTACTTTTTGGCCACCTCCAGGATTATATCTTATTTTATTTATGGAACCTTGAGGTCTCGCTCCCTGGTTCTCATGTACCATGGGCCAACTCCAAACCCATTTTCTCGTACTTTAAATTAAAATAGTTTTGAATAGTGCATTTATTGTATATTAAATAACAAATATTTTATTTATATTTTATAATATATTTTCCGTCTGCTGAAGGCTTCACTCTAAAGCAACAAACAAAATTAATAAACTTAGCTGCTTAAATATAGTTATTTGTTATAAGTTAAAAGTAAGTTAAAAATATCTTATTTTGATTAATTTTTATAGTTAAAAAAAAAATTCTTATTAAAAGTTTACATAACACGTCTTAATCTATCCACAACTTAAAGCAAAGTAGTTCGTCCCATTTACTTATTTCATTGGCGAAACTCAAACCTTTCGCTACTTTTTCGCACTTCTTTGCTTAGAGCTTAAGGATTGGCTATAGAAGGAAGATATAAAACGAAAACTTTGCATTTTGTGGAAAATTGAATGTGTTTAGTGTCTGTCCCATTTACTTACTTCGTGCACCTTAGTAGTTATAGTATAACATATGTATCCCCTTATCTACATATTAACTAAAATTGATATTTTGTTTGTCAATTTATATATATGTCAAAATTGCTATACGAGTTATATTTAGTCTTTAACCTTTGCTCTCAGCCTGTCAGCTGGAGGCAAACAACAATCAAAAAGGCAAAGATGCAGAGCGCCGCAAGTTACTAACTAACTGACTGACTGACTAACTGTCTATCTGCCGCCCAGTGTGCAGCTGTCTCTTTGTCTGTCTAACTGACTGACTGTCTGACTGACTGACTGACTGTGTGTTTGTCTATTTTGCATTCTTATGAGGCACAGTCGCAATCGCGTCTGGAGAGCATTTAATTGAACAAGTGAGCACTTTATTAAAATGTCACTCAACGTGTTTAGCTGTAGGAGAGAGGGAGAGAGAGGAAGAGAAAGAGAGGAAGAGACAGGGTGGAGGGCATGGCGCTATGTTGACGTGGCCTGTGCAAATTTCATTATCGTTGTGTCAGGCATTTGACAGCCAGTTTCACCTACATTTAACAGGTAACTGAGCTGCTGCCGTTGGCTCACCTATGCATATTTAATAATATTTTCGTTTTTATACTGCTGCAGTTCAACCAAAATTTTGCAACTAATCCGCAAGCAACGAGCCCAACAAAAACAACCTAATAAAACAACAGCAACAACAACTGAAATAGTTAACTAGAAACTACACAGCACAACAAAACTGAGAGAGTGGGAGTGTGGGAGTGGCAGAGAGGGGGCACATAACAGTTGGGGAACTCGTATATCATGCGGCTTGCTTGGCTAACAAGAAACACATTGGCTACAGAAAAAAGTTTTGAAATGAAAAAGCAGTCAGCATATGAAATGAGTTTATTACTCAAATGTTCACACACACACAGGACACACACGCACTCGTTCACACACACTTGCTGAAGTCGAAAACTGCGAGTCGCTTTAAGTGGCATACAATGGGAAACAGGATATCGTCCTAGTTGTGGCGCCATTTGCTATTGTCGAGTGTGTGGAGAGTATTGGTTAGAGCTGGTCCAAAATAGTTGCATTTTATTTATAAATATTTAAAATAAAGGCTTAATGAAAGCGCATGCAAACATTTGCGTGTCTCTCTCTGTGTCTGTATGTCTCTGTGTGTGTGTGTGTGTGCTATAATATTTTGCAAAATGGCGGAAACATTTATGCAACGTCATCGTCAGAATGCTATGAAAAGGAAATGCGCCAAAAATAGGACAGTGTTAATTGAGCGAGACGCGACAACAACAACAGCAACAGTAACAACAACAGCTACAACAACAACAACAAGCATTTCCAGTACAAATCGGATGTGTTTTTGCTTTAGCTGCGGAAATTGGTTTATAGATCTATCGCACAGATACGTATTTAGCCGCATCCAAATTGTAAATTGAAGATGCGCACGTGCATTGCATATGCAAATTGTTTGTCGTCCGCCAGTCGAGTCGAGTCGAGTACCTGAAATTGCTTTTACTTGCGACTGACGACGCCTCAAACCCTCAAAATGGAGTAAAACTAACCAACAGCTGGACGAGGGAGATCCAAAGAGTTTCTTACAAAGTGATTTACATATTTCGGAAAGATTAAACAAAAATATATTATCTAGACGTTAGGGTCCAATATAATTTATGTTGATGAGAATTTTTGATATATGTGAGTTGTTTATGATTTATATTTTTGTATTTACTATAATTATTATATAGAAAATATGACTTTAAATAAAAATTGGTTTATAAAATATTTATAATTATGTATAATCAATAATCTAAGTTGATCAAATTCATTTATAAAAATAGTATACAAAAATATATTTATATTTTATATAATTATTATTATTATTATTCATATTCTTACTATCATTATTATTATTTTTATTATTATTATTATTATTTTTATTTTTATTTTTACTATAATTATTATTATTAATATTAATATTATTTTTATCATTATTTTTAATAGCATTATTATTATTATTAATATTATTTTTATTATTATTATTATTATTATTATATTTATCATTATTTTTATTAGTATTATTATTTTTTTTTTTTTATTATTATTATTATTATTGTTATTATTATTATTATTATTATTATTATTATTATTATTATTATTATTATTATTATTATTATTATTATAATTATTATTATTATTATTATTATTATTATCATTATTATTATTATTATTATTATTATCATTATAATTGTTATTATAATTATTATTATTATTATTTTTGTGCAAATAATTTGAATTAAAAATATTTGTATTTAAATTAAATATTTTTATTTATTTTTTTAAGATTTATGTTCATTCATACAATCCTCTTTTATGTCCATCAACTTATATAGATCCAGAGATATCTAGTTTTCTCTCTTTATTAAGGGATATCACTATTTCTGTCTGCTTAGCTATCAATCTATTTACCGACCTTTCCATATCTATATCCATATCTATATTTCCATTAATCTACTCATCTATCAATTTTCCTACTTAACAAAAGTTGACTTTAAACTGCACTTTAAATAGTTAAAATAACTTGAACCACCCTCGTTGCAAATATGCAGAGCACATTAGCTTTAGTCCTTAGTTTTAGTTTCAGCATTTTTTCGCAGCAATTTCTTCCAGTTGGCCGGCCGGCACATAAAAACGTTGCAACTTGACAGCGAGAGGGCGACAGAGAGAGACAGAGTAAAAGAAAGAGGGAGAGAGAGATATAGAGATAGAGCGATGGGATAGTGGGTTTTAGCCTTTGGGCGTGGCCATTTGGCTGATGTGGCAGGTCGTTGGCTGCATTAGCTGCAAGCGGCTCAAGTGCAAAATCGAATTTACTCGTTGCTAACGGCATTTCGTCTTAACAGCCAAGTGCAGTAAGTACCAAGAGCCTCAACACCCCAACCAACTTGTCCAAGTCGCTGTCAGTGGCATTTGCCTGCCTTAACTTTCAGCTCCCGCCCTCCAACATTGCCCTCGAGCGCAGCGACGATGCCGATAAGCGCTAGCAACATGCGTGCCAAACACACGTGAGCGCTCAAATGTTGGCCAGCAAAAAAAAATACCTAAAAAAAGTCAGACAAGAATGGTGAGAGGGTAGATCGCTGACAGGGGGGGAGGAGGGTGAGTTTGTGCAGGTGGGGAAGGTCGCTTTGAGGGCAGCACCTTTACCATTAACCCGACTGTGGCTGTGGTTCTGGCTGGCGGCACAGCTTCCTTGCTATTAGTTGACACCACTTTCCTGTTTCCACTCCCTTGCCCAGCTAACTGCTGCCTGTTGTTGGTTGATATACTCGTTCGAAATGGGAGAAGAGTATATTAGCTTTATGTAATGTTTGACTTGTTGGCTGCAAACTGAATTCCTGAAATTAGATATATGTATTCTCTTCAAAGTTTTGCATGCTTTTAGCTAGGAAGTAGGCATATCACTAAAGACCTTCTTAACTTTACAATAAGTCTCAACTATTCCGAGCTCTTGAACGGGCATTGAGCAGTCAGTTACTCTAGTTTTCTTCCTTATTGTAGTTGTTGCTGGTGTTAGCTTTGTTGTATAAGTGCAACATGAATTGTGCATACCAAGGAACCGTCCACAGCTGCCCCAAAAATCTTCCGTTTGCTGCTCATCTGCAGCTCTCCATCTCTCACGCACACTCTATATCCCTCTCCCTCTCTCTCTCTCGCTATCTATCCCTCTTCTCATCTGCCTCTCTCTATCTCTCATTGTTGTTTTGGTAGCTGTCGTTAGAGCTGGCCACAGAACTAATACACTGACAATGTTCTTCCACCTGTGTGTACTCATGTGTGAGTGTGCCCTGACATGTGTATTGGAGTGAATGTGTATGTGTGTGTCCGTATGTGTGCGTGCAGTTGACTATGTATCCAAATGTTTGTTAGTCTTGTTTGGCCCGTACTAAGATATATGGCAGCTGCCAAAAGATGCAAAACATGACTTTTCTATATGCGAGCAGGCAGAAACATGTCCCGCTGTGTGCCTGCCACATATTTGAACATATAGAAAGATGCAAAAACAGAGAGGGATAGAGAGAGAGAGAGAGAGAGAGAGAGAGATAGAGATAGATATAGCTATGACAGTTTTTGCCATTGTTGTTATTACATATTTAGTGGAATGGCACGTCCTTTGATACTGAACAGGCTATGCCAGGAAATTTGCTGCTCTTCATAAAAATCAACTATCAACCCGAATATACGAAATGGAAATGGAAATGTATATATAATTGAGCAGGTGACAAAATGGTAAGAAATGAGTTCATAGAGCTAAAATAAACTAAAATAAATGAAATGAGTAAGAGTCTTTTCTTGAGTTATAATTAGCACCCGAGCATCTGGCTTTAGCAGAAGGAAAAACACTGTGAGGGACGGACAGACGAAGGCGCGCATGGACAGATGAAAGGACGGATTGGGAAATTGAGGGACGGACGGACAGATGGACGAATAGAAATAGGGACCGACGGTCAGATGGAGGAACAGACGGACCTATGGAGGAATGGACGGACGGACAAATGGAGAGACGGATGGACAGACAGATGGAGGGACGGGCGGATGGGCAGATGGAGGGACAGTCGGACATATGGAGAAATGGACGGACGGACAAATGGAGAGACGGATGGACAGACAGATGGAGGGACGGGCGGATGGGCAGATGGAGGGACAGTCGGGCGGGCAAACTGAAGAGACGATCGGATGGACAGATAGAGGGGCATCCGCACAGATGGAAGAACGGACGAAGAGATAGAGGGACGGACAGTCAGGGGAACGGACGGACAGATGGAGGAGCAGACGGAAACATGGAGAGATGGATGGACGATCGGACTGACGGGCAGACAGAGGGACGGACAGATGGAGAGACGAACAGGCAAAAGGTCAAACTGACAGAGGGCAGAACGGAAAGGGAGACAAATAGAGCTGAATCGACACAGCTGGTGATCCTGACAAATACAGTGTATATTTGTGGAAGTTGACACCTCCATCTCTTTCTTGTTCCCATTTTCAATGGATCCAGCGTATCAGCAACCCCCGAACAACATTTGATCAACACATCGGCTAGCGCAACAACTTTTATATTATGAATAAAGCAATTAAGAATATTTAAAGTTAAACGTGTTTATGAAATACTTTGTCCAGCTAGAGCAAATGAGGCATTATTTGCTGTTTGTCTTCTAGTTGTTGCTTTCGATGATAATCGAGTATCTTTTTTATCGTCTGACAGCACGGACTCTGTCTGACTTACGCGTGCAGTCAGCCGCAGGAAGTCCGAGCGTAGTTTCTGAACTGCTGCACGTTTTGTCTTTACGTACGCTAACGTATTGTCGTAGTCTTCCATTAGAAGTGGGTAAAATATCAGCGAGCCGGAAGCTCGCATTCTATACAGCTCCCGGAGAATGCTATTATGCTTCAGCTTGCCCTGGTAGATGAGCTCCTGACAGTGGCTTCTCCTCTTTTCTTGACGCTTCATCTCTTGTTTCAATCGCGCATAGTTGCAGCGCTCCATGTGCGCTTTGCACTTCTGATGGGCCAGCGCATGCATATCAAAATGGATTCTTACATGTAGACGACTCAGCTCCTCACGGCGCTCTAAAGGAAAAGATATTGATGATGAGACAAGTCTTAGTCTCATGCTCATATTCATTGATTTACCTGCAATTTTATGGCTGAGTGAAATGATCTCTGTCTGTTGATTTATATATTCTTGCATTTTGAGGCCATCGCCAAGATTTTCGAGCTCCTCAGATTTCTAAGGAAAAACAATTATCAAGTGCTTAGCCCATTGCTCACTTCAAACTTACATTTTGCATTTCGGCAAATCGATGTTGAGTGTGGAACAGCTCGAGTCGCAGTTCGGACAGCTGATCCCGGAAGTCGTTCATCCTGCGCAAAGCATCGTCCACATAGCCGGACAGATGTGTAAAGTTGTCCTTGGTAAGGAGTGTATTTCGTACAACTTGCTCGAAATGCGATATCTTTTGGCTGGAGTCAATGCGCGTCTGTCGCAGCTCCTCGTTCAACGTGACCGACTGTTTGTGCGCCCGATTGATTGTTTTGACCTGAACCGCAAGCAGTCGATCAAGTTCGACGAGGGACTTTTGCCAGCGCATGTGATTGAGCTCATCGAATTGACTCTCAACTTTGATATACCCCATTTGCTTTTTGCGCAGAAAATAGTCTTTGATGCAGTTTTCCAAGTCTCTCTTCTTGTAAGCCACAGTTCGGATCTGTGTTACCAGCGAAATGAGCTCCTTCATCAATTTGTGCTTGTCAAGGATGTTACTGAGTCGCAAAGCATTGTCTTCAGACTGAGTGACGACCTGACTGATTAGCTCTTGAATGAAGAGTTGGCAGATTTCTGTTGATCCAGTTTGCTGGACGTCGGCAAAGACGATCTTTAAATGCTGATTACCACTGAAATAATCTGTTAATCTCTTAGTTATATCATCAATATTGTCATCAATCTGTTTCGTCTTCGTATCAATCGCTTCGACTTGATATCGATCACTCAAATTACTCAGGGATGAAGAGCTGCTGCTAAAGCTGGTTCGTCCGCTAGTCATTGAATACTGTGCCGCTTGATCTTCACTTTCCGCATTGAGACTCTCCGGTTCGTACTCCTCAATGGCGAAATCTCCCCGCCATATGGGCGGCACAAAATGTCCTTTATCCCCCTGATCGTCCACTTGTTGCTCTGCTATCGTTTGCTTGCTGGGTTCGTCGGATAGTTCACTAATGTCCGGCAAGCTCATTAGCATTAACATTATATTATTCCGTATGTTGATATCGTCGTCAAGATTCACGAACGACTGAATTGAAATATTTGAGTTCGATGTGGAATCGTCTTCCTTCCTCTTTTTCCTTGGAGTTTTTGCCGCCTCGGTTCGTTTGACTGCCCTTAACAGATGCAGCGAGGGGACAGGCGAGGGCGGCTCTGGGAAATTTCTAGCTGGCAAACGTGGCGAGTTGTCGATTGAAGACGATCGTTTACTAGTCTTCGTTAAGCTATGCGAATCATCAACATTTAAAGCCGCCGGCTCCAGATTTTGTTTTGGTTTTGGCTTAGGTTTATATATAGGTTTAGGTTTGGGTTTCGGTTTTGCTTTTGGTTTTGGCTTGGCTCTAATTTTTGGCAAATTTGTTGGCTTCGCATGAGCCTCGCTCTGCTTGGCATATTTCGTCTTGACTTGACTTGACTTTACGGACTTGGTGCTTTTGCCTTTTAGCAGAGGCTGTTTCACGCTCGCTTTCAATTTCTTCTTTGCGATTTTGTCATTTCGTTTCATAGAACTCTCGCAGCTGGGCGAAGACTTGTGGAATAGCTCCGCAGGACTTTCGAGCTCAATTGAAGCATCCTCGGAGTCACGATCATCATCGTTTAACTCATCCAAATTGTCCAAATAATCTTTGCCTGCTGTAGCCACATCATCGTCTTCAACTGCCTGATCGACAAACTGTTGCAATAAACTCGGCTTATGTTGATCGATGGAATTTTTTGTATTTTCTTCGATTGCTGTTTCTTCGGGTACTTCCTCAGCTGGCACTTCATCCACTGTCACTTCATCCGCTGATGCTTCAGTTGCGCTCATATTTGCAGTGTTTTTCAAAAGCAACAAACAAAACGAAAAAAAAAAACAAACTTAAAAATTAACAAAACAATTGAACTTATCGACAAGTCAACAAAAAGTGTAATAAGAGAAACATTTCAAATCGAACAAAAGTGGCTAGATTTTTCGGGTTTTCATTTGAGCCAGCTCTGTGGAGACGCTGCGTATTAGATTATCGAATTGCCGTCAACAGCAAGTTTTCACTTTGGCCCAACTGCGAACCGATACGTAGCTAGTCAACCCACTAACAACTTCTTCAGGCACTACACACACAAACACACTCACTCACACACACTCACTCACACTCACATACACTGACAATTACCGCAAGAGAAAAAACCCCTCCGGTCTAACAGAACCACAAGCATTCGCTGCGAGGCTACATTTTTATATACCCTGTAGATATTTCAAGGAAGTTTGTTTGTAGCCAAGCAAGCAGAGTATTGAGGAAGCTTTGTTAGTTGAAATAAAAGTCTTTTATTGTTATATTATATATATATATATATATATATATATATATATATATATATATATATATATATATATATATATATATATATATATATATATATATATATAGATATCGCAGATAGCCCAGGATGACCAGTTTCCAGTTTTTATTAGAGTAATTATTAGCCACGCTCTATAACAAGTGCCCTGAGTGTTGCTGTCTTTCACCACTACTTTTGCTGCTTTTTCTCTCTGAATAGCTCGCAGCTTCTAGCCATTTCTATTTGTCCAATGACAACCATCACGAGCCTGTTCGCATGGTCTATCTGCCATCTCACTCTCACTCAACAACACCCGGGAGCACGTTAAGCAGCAGCTATATTTGTCTCACTTTGGCGCCAGCTGAAGTATACTAAGAAGCGTGCTGTCAACTTATTTTATACTTTCAATACTACAACTGAATCAAGCTATCAGCCTTATACCAACATTAGTGTAAGAATAAGACACTCAGCTATTAGCCTATGCTATTACTCCACAGCATTTCATCAATATATATTCATAATCCGACATATATATATATATATATATATATGTATTTTTTATATATTTTCAATAATTTATCATAAATATTTATAATCAATTATATCACATATAAAACAAATCTCCTTATCAGCTTTCATTCATCCCTAAAACTCTATTGATCAACAGATACTTAGGATATTTCCCAGTCGAGCGACTTTTGCTTTAACTTTTTTGTTGCTCCACTTCTATTCACGTTTTTTTGGTAGCCTGGCTGCCTGGCTGACTGACTTGACTTCGCCTGGCACCTGCTGAGGTGGCCCGTTTGGGCCCTCGTCTCAGGCGCTGCTGGCACGTTTCTGGCTGGCCTGTTGTTGGTTAATATCATCACTCATGTATGCCGCATACTAAAGAGAATTTATCATGTCTGCTGCGGCAGCTGTAAAAAAAAAAGAGAGGGCAGTGGGTCCTTGGCTGCTGCTGCTGCTGCTGCTGCCGTTGCCATTGTCGCTCAAGTGTTTCGGCAGCTCAACTTACCCATACACACAAATCTATACAGCTATCCAGATATATTTATATATATATATATATATATATATATATATATATGTATATACATGTATGCGCCTGTGGCTTTGGCTCTGAAGTTTCACCTGCTGCTGCTGCTGTTGCTGCATATTCGCAAAATTCGTTTACGTTCACGTTGCCCCCATTTGCTAAGTAGATTTCGGGCTACCTGCATGCAGGCAGCTCGTTACAGCTGTAGCGCTAAGGGAATATATCTATATACCAATCTCCCTCTCCCCCTCTCCCTCTCTCTCTCTCTCTCTCTCTTCTCGCTTTTTTACAACCTTTCAGTTATATATATCTACTTTTTTTTTGTCGTTCTGCTCTTGGTTTGGGCTGAGCGGATTCTGTCAAATTGCCTAAAACTTTCTTTATATTTGATGTAATGAATTCCCGACGTGCTGCTGTCGCCCCAGCACAGTCGTCCTCTCTCTCTCTCTCTCTCTCTCCCTCTCTTGCACTAATGCAGTGGGTATCTATAGACACACAACACACCTGCATTGCCAGCGACAAAGAACGCTAAGCAAAGCAACAGCCACACATTGCGTATGCGTAATGTGTAACAGATATGCACGCTAAATTTGTTCCCCCTGCTAGCCACACAGACACACATGTGTGTGTGCGTGTGAGTGTGTGTGAGTTCCGTTTCCGCAATTAAAATGTTGATTACATGAAGTACGACTGCCGCTTGTTTGTTTGCCGCTGCTGTGGGCGCTACAAAGGAAAACGGAAATTATGTGTATGCGGGCGTTAGCGCTTAGCTAAGCCTCAACAACAACAATAACAACAACAGCAACTGCACCACCAACAACAACAACAACAATGGGCACAACAACTGGCGCATAAAATGTAACCGTTCGCTCGTCTGATAAGATTTACGAGCTCCGCTTTTATGTCGTCCCAACACTGAGCTATAATTAACCAAGTAAATGAGATAAAGAATTTGCCAAAAGAGACAAAAAAAAAGAAGGAAAATAATAACAAAGAGCGCAACACACTTGATAAATTTAGCATAAAAAGCCAGGCAACACAGATAGGAGATTAGCAACAAAAAGATTTGAAAACATGTGAGATATGTATTAAAGATAAATTCAATTTAAATAATAATAAATTCTCAAAAATTAAAGCAATGTAAATTTAATATAATACAAATTAAATAAAATAATAAAATATTGGTGGGAAATTAATGAAAATTAAATAATGTTTAGTATACCAGTAGCACACAAATGTCAAGATAATAATTTTACAGCCGTGCCCAAAGAGAAATTTCCTATTTGTTGTTTTTCATCATGGACTTTTTCAGTCTGCTCATTTCCAGTCGCCTTCTATTCGCCCACTCAACTCAGAACGTCTCTGTTCTAAGTGCCTAAGTAGCCATCTCGCTCTCACTCAGCAACAGTCGGGACTAGGTTAAGCAACAACTATTATCATCTCGCTCTCGCTCTCATAGTAGGCATACAAACCAGCAATGAGAAGCGTGGAACTAAAACGCAAACTCACGTGGTTTACATTAAGCAACAACTATATTTGTCTCTTTCTCTCTCTCTCGCTCTAAGAGCGAGCACTCAACTAAAACGCAAACTCACGCGGATAATATTTTACAACAACTCTATGAAAGCACTCAGCTTCTCACTAATACAACTGCAACAGTAGCACAGCCAATCACAACAAAGCTGAACAGATTTGGGAAACTATGATTAGAGCATGATCGAAAGATGTATGTAAATAATAATTATTTAATTTCTTTTAGTATTTATAATATGACAATAATTAATAAATTATTTGATATTAAATAAGAAAAAAACATTTGTATATTATCTGAGAAATCCATTAAAAGTAAATTAAAAATGTAATCCCAAAAAAAAAAAGGAATAGAAACATACAAAAAATTGTATACAATAATTGTCGTCGCTATTAGCCGCTGTTATTCAACTGTCATCTCATTATTTTTTCAATAGCTCGTGCAGACAATTTACAAGGCCAAGAGATGGCCGGGGGGGCAAAGGTCATGGGTCCCAGCAACAGTCTGTGCCGCAACGCAAAGAAATCCGCTTTCAATAGGCAGAGGTGGATGTCCTCTGTTGTTAGATAACTTACATTGCGCACGGTAATTAAATCAATCATACGCCTCGTATTGGCAGCAAAGCGCACAACACGCAGCAGTGGCAAGAAATCCAAAGAAGCAACAACAACAACAACAACAAGTTGCCCTAAGATGGTGGCAACGCCCACGCAGACACCTGCAAATACTCACGCGTCGGCGCTTAGCATAAATGAATATTTATAATTCTGTGTCTTGGGCAGAGAGCGCGCGCGCCTCGCCTCGCTAGCGACTCGCGCGCCGCAAAGTGCTTTCGAGAGTGCAAAAATATATTTTTTTATGAATATTTATTTGCTTTTGAAATCGAAGTTATGCATTTGTTGCTGCCGCTGCCCCCTCAGTCCCTACCGCCCTTCCCCACCCCTACTGAGGTCGTCAAAGTTTTTGGCCCTCTGAAAAGGTGCGTAAGACAATTTAATTTATTTGACGCATTAAAGCAAAAATATTAACGCTATAAATCAATAAAAATCATGCGAAGAGGTGCAGAACTTTCTTTTCATTGCGAAATATTTTATTTTTATTTAAGTATGCTGCAAACTTTCTTCTGCCTTTGCTTTGCTTTCCTTTCTTTTTTTTTCTTGTTTGCCAGCAACAGCTTCTATTAATTTATGTGCCATTTGGAGAGCCTTTCCTCAAAGCTGGAAGCTGTCCCAGCCACAGCCCCTCGGCTCCAACAGGCATTTTTATGACAGCTGCAAAATTATGGCAGTCAAAGTTGCTTTATGTCTTATGGCTCTTATGGGCATTGCACTTAATATACGCCAACAACTCGCATTGGCATTGGCATTGGACTTGGCATTGCAAATTCAATTTTAGCACCTTAGACACTAATCTCTGCTTAGCTAAAACTTAAAGGTAACTAACTTTCAAGGGAATTTACTAGAAATTAGATTTAGATTTGGAGAATTTCTTTAATATTTATCTTTAAAGTGTAAGCTTAACAGCTGCATTATTATGTTGGCTAAGCTAAGCCCCAGTTAAGCTAACCTTTTCAAGGAATTGACTTAAAGAAATTGTTAAGATAAAGCCAAGACACGAACCTAAAAAACAACAAAAAAAAAACATTTGTTTTCGTGGAAATTGTAAGCCTCTTGATGTTAAGCTTAGACTGAATAATCTACAATTCCGTTGAAGATTTAAGCCAATTTTTTTATTATATTTATATATTGTATTATTCAAGTCACCTGAACACAATTTAACTCTAAATTCGAAAGACGAATATGATCAAACCCAGGAAATTCAAAATTCGTGTTAATTTAGAGCTTGGAAAGCGCAAAGACCTTAAGCTAATACTCAATAATTTCCTCATCTTTTTTTTTTTTTTGCTTTTAATATGATTTATATCTTTTTTGTATTCTTTTACTTAAAAATAAAAAAATTTTTTAAAATTGTATTAAATATTACAGCAATAATTCAAAAGAAGAAGACTATGAAGATTTTATTGAATTCTATTTTTATTTTATATCGATATTTTATATTTCAAATACTCTTATTAAGCTTATCTGCTCACAAAAGAACAAAAAATATTTGTATATATATTTTTCATGAATTTTGCTTACTATATAGTTTAAATATTTTTATACCCTAAACCCATTGAAAATGGAAAAACAGGCTGGTTATGTTAAAATGTATTTAACAGGCAGATGAAGGCGCGGAAGAGTCCATAAAGTATTCCATATTCTTGATCAGGGCAACGAGCTGAGTCGATATGGCCATGTCCGACTGTATGTCCGTCCGTCCGTCTGTCCGTCCGTCCGTCCGTCCGTCCGTCCGTCTGTCCGTCTGTCCGTATGTATGAGCGCGTCGATCGCAGAAGCTATAAGAGCTAGAGACTTGAAATTTTGTAAGTAGCATGTTTGTATGTGTTGTTTGTATAAGTTAACACATCCGCATGATCAGCAAAGCTGCAACAATATTTAATGTTAACTATGTCAAACCTTGCGCAACGCTGCCATCAACATTCCATGCGACGTCGCGACGTTGGAAATATGATCCATTCAGCATAAGCGCTGAATTAACTGTTATAGGTCAGAGGTAGCTTGCTATAAGAACATTTTTGTACTGTAGCTTTTAGTTTGATTTTGACCATAAAAGATTAAGTAATATATTTATTTCGCTGTTCTTACGTTGTGCATTCTCACAAGTGAACTGGCAACTAAATGATTATTAAATTCTATTTGTGTTAAACAAGCATAGAATGTTTGGAATATCGGCTCTTCGCAGGGTTCAGGGGGTCTCCTAGTCGAGCAGTCTCGGCGAGAGTTTTCTAACTTGTTTTTTTTATTCAAGTTGACTTTTATAAAATTTATGATTAACATTTTCTAGCTGTTATTATTTATATATTATTAAGAAATTTAAAAAATTTTTTTTTTAAATATTTGATAAATGATAATATTATTATATTATATTAAATAATAAATTATAATTTATTCTTTATTATAGATTTTATATTTATATTTTTTATATTTATTTAAATATTTTTTTAATCAAGTAAAATTATAATTTTCTAGCTGTTATTATTTATTTATTATAATTAAATTAAAATAAAATTTTCTATTGATTTTTGATGAATGAAAAAATAATATAAATATCATATTACTTAATATATTATTTCATTTCAATTCCTTTATAATTTGCTCTTTGCCCATGTGCTTTTGCTTTATATTTCCTGATGTTTTGCTCTGCTTCAAGCTTGCACTCTGCTGGCCCATTACCTAAGCTCTTCGACTGCTCGTTGCCCCGTCGCATTCATTGGCCTTGGACTGTGCCAAGCAGCTGCACAGAGCTGCTCCGAGCTGCTTCGAGCTGCACTCAAAGAATCCGGCAGTAAAAATAAAGTTAAATGCCATTGACCCAGGACATGTTGTTGTTGTTGCTGCTCGGAGCTTGTCTTGGTATCCCTAACAGCTATGGTCAGAAGTTTCCTTTCATTTTGCTAAATTTGCATACGTATGGCTGGAGTAGCTCGAGTGTCCTTTGACACCTGAGAACACCTTTGCTTGAAGTGCTGTGTTTAAATTCCACACAATTTCATATAAATTGCAGCTGAACTGAGTTTAATATTGCGTCTACTTAATTAATGTAGGGAAAAAACGTTATAAAATTTAATTATTATTACAGAAATTAAAAGCAAATTCAATTATAGCATTGGCTTTGTGAAATTCTGTATTCTGTATTATTCCCACTTCACTCACTTTTTGGCTGCCAGAGCCGATGCCCAGTGCAGTCAATAGATAAAGTCATATATCAGACAATATATATATATATATATATATAAATCCTGCGAGAGAGTTCGGGTTTTTTTTTTTTGGCTTGTTGGTTCATTAAATATTGTGATAATTTATCATATTTATTTGCATGTGGCTTTGCCCGCCAGCAGATAGTAAAGAATTTACATATAATTTCATTAAATTTGCGACTTTTCTTTAATAGCTTTTAATTGTGCGCATCAAGCAACAACAACAACAAATTAAATATTCATAATTGTCGCACATAGAAATTGTTTCGTTGGCTCCTCCAGCTTGGAGGCAGCTGCGACACGCTGCTTCATGATTAATGTGTTTGCCCCCAAAAAGTTTTAGGGTAAAAAAGTGAGAGAGAAACTAGGTGAGAAGGTAAAGGATATTTTTTTTCTGCACTTGACATCTTACACTAGGTAAGGCAAATGACTAAATTAGTTTTAGATTTTAATTATTAAATTTTATAAGATTATTTAGAGTTCATCTCAATTGAGATTTCATCAAGGTAAACAGTCAGTTTTGATTACTAAATAATTGTATATTAATATTGAATAGACTTGCTGTGTTGGTGATCAGTAGTATATTAATTTTATTCTTCTGAGCCAGTGTATTTATATACTGACTCATGCATAATTTTAACCCTTAAATCTAGCTTATCTCTAGCTGAGTTTGTAAGGCCCAGCGTTGGTCTTTATCTATTCTTATTCTATTGCAGAGTTTGTAAGACTCAGCGTAGATGCTTATTTAGTCTATCGCAGAGTTCGTAAAGGTCAGCATAGGTCTTTGCGTACTTAGCCTATTTATAGATTCTACATGTGTGACCCTTATCATTTCTATGTACTTCAACCTAGTCGTGAGTGCGTAGATTACATGTTTATGATCTTCGGCTGTTTCTTTATGTTCATGCCTGAACAAATATTTTCTCAAAGCGCTCCACAGTGCGTATGCTTAATATGATGAGCTGCGAGCTGATTCAAGAGTTTTTGTGTGTAGGTAAAGCGTAGTATTAAAAATTTCTTATAACTTTCTGAAATTTTTTAGAAATTAGAATAAAATATAAATAAAAATAAATTTTAAATAATTTATATAGAATACATTTTTTAAATAAATATAATACTATTTTGCTTAGTAATATATAACAAGAACAAAAATCTTATAACCATTTTTAAAATATGAACTTTTAAAATAAAATAGTATGATATATATATATATATATTTTTAAATTTATTTTCTTTTTATTATTTATATAAACTTTTATTATATTATAGAAAGGTTTTATAATTTTAAAATATTACGAAATTTAAATGGTTGTAAATCAATTAAGAGTTAAGTGATTTAGCAAAGTTCTTGTTCTTTTATTTCTATTAAATTTTTCTTGGATATTTTTCTAATAGAATATTGAAACAATTCATTTATATATATATATATATATATATATATATATATATATATATATATATATACATATATAATACAAACATCACAATATATATAATACATAAATATATTTCATATATATTTCTATATAATTTTTGTAGTTCTTATTAAAAATATAAAGTTATGTATATTTATATATTAAAAATTAAAATTAAAATTATATATATTAATTTTAATTATGTAATATAGAATTATATTTCTTTATAATGTAATATAGTATTACATTTTTAGAATAAATTTTATTTTTTAATATAAAACTCTTTAATATTAATAATAGTATTATATATATTTTTTTAATATATATTTTAAATAGTCTAATAGTTTTTTGTTATATATATTCTATATATAAATATACAATTTTACTATAATGTAAAATATTCTCTGCTAATCTACAATATATAACACTTTTAAAACAATTCTTTCATATATCTTGTAAAATGTATTAAAGTTTACAATTTCTTACAATTTCCATACTAAATTCAAGCTGCACTCCCTAAAAACAAATTTCAAACACAATGGCGCCCAATTCAAACAAAATAACCCATTATTTTAACAGAGTCGAGCTTTCTGTTAACTAAGCAATGCAACGCTGTGGCAATGGAACAATTGCATGCGCTCAACCGAGAGAGTCGTCACGGCTCTCGCTCTCTCTCTCTCTCTCTCTCTCTCTCTCTCTCTCGCTCGTGTTGTTTACCCGCGCTCAACGTTCGTCAGGCATGCGCAAGGATTGCAGTTGCACGCGTAGTTCCGTCATTGACCGCTGGATGGCGCGCCATCAGCTTGCACAAGAAGTTGAAAATTTTTTTTAGTTATGATTTGCACTCCAGTCCGAACGCACGTCGTTTGAATCGAGCGCGCGCGCTACGCTTTTGGCAAATTTCAAATTGAACCAGAAACTGAAAAACCGAAACCAGAAACCAGAAACACGCACACACGCACACACACACACACGCACACACACACACATTAGCATTTGGATGGACAAGTGTCGTGTGCGGGCTTTAAAAGTTGTTTCGTGTTAGTTTTGCTCGTTCCATAAAAAAAATTAAAATTATAAAAAAAATAGAAGAAAATTGAGCAATAAAATAAATTTCAAAGAAAACAGAGAAAATAAAGTGCAAGTTGTAGGTGTGCTTGAATAAATTTGACAAACACGAATTTAAAATATATTTATATAAATAAAAACACAAAAAACAAAAAATGCGATTTGCTTGCTACAAACATTTATCAAGCTTTTTGTTTGTTGTTGTTGTTGCAGTTGTTGTTGTTGTTGTTGTTATTGTTGCTGTTCCTTGTGGAAAGTTTCGAACTGCTGCGGTTGCGGTTAATTAAAATAAAAGCGCGACAATAGGACAAAAAAAATAAGAAACATAGAAAAGGCAAAGTCTGTAATATAATGAAATATTTTTTTTATACTTTTTGTTCTATATTTAAATTAGGTTTTGATGTAATTATGATCGTCTGTCGAGAATGTTCCCAGTTTTTTTTGTGTTTGCTCTAGTTGGGGTTTGAGTCCTGACTGTCAGTGATATTACTTCCAGTTGCACACAAAAGAAGTCTATTTGAGCTGCTTAATTTAAACAATTTTTTTTTTTATTCACATTAAGTTCATTTCCATATATTTTAATAACATTTTTCTGTAATTTTGCCCCATTTACTTATTTAAATGAATTATCTTCTACAGTTTCGCCTCAGTTTCACTGTTTCTGTTTGCAGTTTGGTTTGAGTCTTGACTGATACCGATCTCTTTTTTTGTTCTCACTTTGCCATGCCCACAAAACTCTTCATATTTGAGCTGCTCAATATAACAAATTTTTGTTTGTTTTTTATTCACATTTGGCTCATTTTCCTAGATTTTAATTTAATTGTTCTTTTATTTTTTGTTTATTTTTTTTGTATATATTTAAATACATTAACTTCAACAGTTCGTCTGAGTTTCACTGTTTCTGCTTGCAGTTTGGTTTGAGTCTTGGCTGTTGCTGATCTGTTCTCCGTCTCACTTTGAACTAATTTTATTTTGTTTTTTTTTTCACATTTATAATAATATTAATAATAATTTATCATAAGTCAGTTTATTTAGATTTTATCTTAAATTTTTCTATAATTTTCTCTACCTTAATTTATTTTAATTCATTCATTAATTTTATTCAATTCATTCACACTTTTTCTGTTTCCAGTTTGGTTTAAGTCTTGGCTGCCGCTTGATCTGCCCAGCCACCTACACCTGTTCCCTCTGCTCCTTGGCTTGTGTCTTGGCTACAGTTGATCTGTTCTCCCTCAAACTTGTCATTTCTCTTTGCTTTTGTTCCAAATTCGGAGTATTTCTCAAACTTAATTTGCATCTATTGTATTTTTCATTATTTCGTTTCGTTTCTGCCAACTTACTAATTTAATTTAATTATGTGCGCCTGCTCTGCTCTGCCCCTCCTCCTTATTCGTGTTTATTATTTTAATTTAGAGTTCTTGGACTCTTTTTGGTTTGAGTCTTGGCTGCCTCACGCATAAAATTTTGTGCTGCATATTTTTAGGCGCTCTCGAAACAATGACGCAGCAATTTTTGTTGTCGTTCGTTGTCCGCTGGCTTTGTTGTTGTTATCGTTTGTATTTGTTGTTCGTTGTTTGTTATTGTTGTCGCCGCTGCTTTATTATCTCTGCTCGACTTGTTAGCTGCCATTTTGTTGTTGTTGTTGCTGTTGCTGTTGCTGTTGCTGTTGCTGTTGCTGTTGCTGTTGCTGTTGCTGTTGCTGCTGCCATTGTTGTGCAAACAACCACAACAACATTTTGTGTACAAGTGTGTGTAAAAAAATTTGTCAAGTATTTTATTTATGTTATGTTTTTTTTTGCTGTCGTTAAAAGCACTTTGTAATTCTTTGTTGTTGAGTTTCCCATTGGCTTTTGTTTTATCGTTTTTGATTTTTTAACAGCACAAATCCTGTTTAGCTGTTCAATCAGTTTCAGTTCTCTTGTAATGCTATGTATGGGGCTTTATTATTAATTATTGATAGTTTTGTTAAAGTTTGGAGTATTGTCTGGTATGAGCCGACGGCTATAGATGAGCTAAGCTGTGCTATAATCTGTTCTTTTAGTTTGCAACTTTATTTGTGCTGTTTGTTAATGAAAATCTTAACTGATTGTGATACAAATAATAAATATATTTTAAATAATTTTTTTTAATAATAATAAATGTATATACATAAAAATTATATTCTAAATATTTTAAAAATATATAAGAATTAGTAATTATGCTCATATATCTATGAGGCTTTCGACGATTCGGTTAGTCGCTGTTGCTTGAACTTACTTCAAGAGCTGTTGCTCACAAATATAAAGTTTAAACAAAGATCGAATAATCTTTCAGCTAGCATTTTCAACTAATTTTAAGACAAATGATTCATGTGGCATCTATTATATATATATATATATATATATATATATATATATATATATATATATATATTATATACATATATTTATAGCTAACATATCTCCTTCAATAGCGAGAATTGCCAAAGCACATTCTCGTCTGCCAAAAACCGTCTGAGACACGCTCGATATTAGTGTTCACTAATATCCCACTCAAACAAGTTATACAACACTCTTTCTAACACTGATATAACTAGCGATTAGACACTCTATTTCAATACTTATTCTATCACCGACACATGTATTCATGCTGTTGCCATTCTTTTCGTAAGAATTTTCTGCTGAATATTCAGCAAAAAATTCAGTCAGTCATATATTGAGTATTCCAGGGGAATTGAGAACTGAGCATTAGCTTGAAGGCTTTGTCCGTTAGGTTTGTAGTTTTTTCGCTTATCATGAATACCTTAAAGCGCACAGCTTGGCTGTTATCAAGTTTAGTTCAGTAGTGTGTGAAAAGATAAAAGAGAAATGTTGAAGTCAGTTGCTCTTAGAAGTCGCCTTGCATATGGCTTGAAACTGGCTATGCCTTAAGATTTGAGATATTTTAAGCAGACTCCGACATATATTATACAAAAACTATTTTAAGCTTAGCTTAACTTAATTGAAAATATTATAATATTTTTTTTTTCAATATTTTTCTATATTCCTGCAATATTTTTGATATTTTGTATTTTTTGTTTATTCAGTTGAATATTTAAGCAAATATTTTTTTTTTCAGTATATTTTTTTTTTACAATTTTTATTTATATTCTAGATTTTTCTTTAATTTTTATATATATTATTTCAGTAATATTTTTATAATTTTTGACTTTTTATAATCAGTTTAATATTTGAGCACATTTTTTTTAATATATCTTTTCTTGTACAATTTTCTTTATATTCTAGATTTTTCTTTAATTTTTATATATACTTTTATTAGTACTATTTCAGTCTCAATTCCAACTATATATATATATATAATATATATATTATTATTATTTTATATGTATGTATATATAAATATATATTTATTAATTAATTTTTGTACATATTTGTATTATTAATTTATTTATTTTAATATATCATTCCAACAATTATTACAAGCTAATGATTTTTAAAGTCTTCGCAATGAATATGCGAGCTAATGAAATGTTATAAATAGTTAATAATAAGGCCAAACGAGCTGCGTATTTATAGCGAAAGTTAGCAGAGAGAGGGAGTGAGAGAGAAGGAGAGAGGGAGAGAGGGCAAGAGACAGACGACAGCGCCGCTAATCAAGTTTGATGGGCATTTCGCTGCAATGCGGCCCATGTGGGTCAGCGAAGCGTTTGGCATTATTATATTAACAGCGGCGCATCAACAGCGACACAGCGACAACGAGCGGGCAGCGAAAGTGCTTGAACAAGGACTCTCTCTCTCTCAATTGCCTTGTTGTAAGCGTTTGCCAGTTAGCCGTAAATCAAATGCGAGGCAGCAGCAGGCCCGGAGCAGAGGATGCAGAGAGAGAGAGAGAGAGAGAGAGAGAGAGAGGGGCAAATTTTGAATTTATGTTGCATGCGCCTCAATAGTGTCGCTGTTTCTCCCTGTCTCTCTCTCCCCCTCTCTCTCTCTCTGTGTGTTTGCTGCTGTTGTAATTAATCTTTGGCCAAAATGCTGCAAAATTTATGTCTTTAACTTTGCTATGTCCTGGCCATTTAATAGTTTCGCTCGCTTTACTTTCCTTCTTCTCTCTCTATTTCTTTTTTTTTTGTTGCTGCTTCGTTTGTTTTCCGGCTACATTTCGCGCGCCCGATTAAAAGTGATTAATTGCCAGGCAGTTAAAATAAGAATAACAACAAGGAACAACAACAACAACAACAACAAACAGCTATATCAACTTAATGTCTAAATTAAATAAGTGAATTCTTGCCTCACACAGAAATTAATAAACACATTGAAGAGCGAGTGTGAAACCCTCTCTCCCTCACTCTCACTCTCACTCTCTCTCTCTCTGTGTGTGTGCGTGGGCAGTGCCCACAGCGCATAAATAAACACACAAATAGCAAAAGGCGAACAGTCGAACGAACAGCCCTTTGACCCAGCCGGTGAGAGAGTGAAAGTGTTTTAATAGCCAGCCATGTGTATGCCCGAGCCGAACAGTCACAGTCACAGTCCAAGACTGAGCCACAGTCATGGACAGAGTCAGCTGCCACAGCACCACCGACAACACAGCCAACACCAACACCAACACCACCAGCAGCAGCAGCAGCAACACCACCAGCAGCACCACCATAGCCACAGCCACAAGCAACAGGCAACTGGCCAAGCTGTTAGCCTGGCCAAAAGGACAACGCATTTGCAGCTTTGGTATATGCTTCATGTGATATTAGTGCTAATCGGTGAGTGGCCCAAAAATATATATGTTTCAGCCTCTTTTTTTCTTTCTCTCTCTCTATAATTATTTTAAATGGTTTGCAATTAATTCCACAGGGCAGAAAATTAAATTTAAATGTGGCCAAAAACTTACACAAATTGAGATGAAAATGTTTGCTCATTTATGTTAAGTGTGTGTGTGTGTGCATGTGTGTGTGTGTGAAGCATTACGAGCTGTGCTCTTTCGCTACAAATACAAATGGCCAAGGGGGCTCCTTGCAGCTAGACAAACATTTGCCTTTATGTTTTTTTTTTGTATAACCAAACTATTGGCAAAGATAATATATATGCCATAATATCCATGAATTTCCAATATTTATTGATTATTAAAATAACAAAATTGAATTTAAGTTATGAAAAGCAACAGCTGCTGTGGAAATTATATAAAAAACAAAACAGAAATGCTAAAAAAAATAATTAAAATATAATAAAACTTAAAAAGATTATTAAATATATTTATTTTCATATAAACTAGTTTAAGCTGCTTAATTTATATAAAAAATATATTTTTATGATTTATTTATTTATTACACAACTTCTCATTAAAATTTCGTCATTGGCTGCTTCAATTGCAATTAAAATTTAACTAAATGCTATTTATTTAATCGCATTTCATTAATCTTTATGCATCATTTGAAAGCCGTTTAGAGTAAGAGGATTATTTTTAATAAATATATAAAGACAATTGATTTTATTTAAAATAAATTAATTATAAAGAGCAAATGCTTAATTAATGAAAATTCATTAAATGCACTTCGTAAATAATAACAATAAACAATATACAAATGTTTTAAAATTATAAAAACCATATAAAATAAAATAAAATAAATTATATAAAATAAATAAATGAATAAAGTCACTTACATTGCTTACAATAAAATAATCTCTTAAAATTCAATAACTCATTTAAAAAAATTATAAATATTTATGGAACAAGTTTAAAATTTAAAATATTTGAATATAAAATAAAATAAAACTATGAAAATTATAAATAACAATATATAATAAAAAAAAAATTGTATGTATAAAAGGTCTGAAAAAAAAAATATATAAATAAATAAAATATTAAAACAAAATTTACTCTCAAAAAAAATGAACTCAATAAAAATTATATCAATTATATTTATTTAAATTCATATAAAACACATATATATATACATATATATACAAATATATACAAAAGAAAAATCATTAATATAAAAATAAAAAAAAATCCCAGAATAAAATAAAATAAATGCAAATTATTTAAATGCAGTAAGAAACAATATATAAATTAAATATTTTTGCTACAAATATCTAAAAAAGATATAAAAATAATAAAACTAATACAAACAACTGCAGAAAAATTTACTCTAAAAATATATAGCTAAAAAAAGAATGAATCTACTATATTTTTATATATTTTATTTTAAATTTTATTTATTTAAAGATACATTTTATTTATTGTATATATTTAAATACATATATATATTATTTATTTTTTTTATTAACTATTATTATACTTCAATATAATTTTATTTGTCTATATATATATATATATTTAATTCTTATTATAATTGATATTTATTTATCTAATCTTATTATAATATATTATTTAATTTTCATTACTATTACTATTAAATTTAAATACATTATTATATAACTATATTTAAATATATTAAATAAATAATATTATATTTAAATTTAATAGTTAATAAATAAAAAATAATAATTTGTATGATAAGATAAGTTAAATAAAAATAAATTATAATACAAATTTAATATTTTGTAAATCTTAAATTACTCTAAAAATACAAAAATTCATTAACAAATATATAAAAATTAATAAAGTAAAATAAATACATATAAAATATATTTTTTTAATTCTTATAAAAGGAAGCTCAACTTCAAGGCATTTTTGCTTCAATTACTTCTTCAATTGAACCTTAAATGCTTAGAAATATTTATCCATTTATACAAATTTTGAACTGGAAGCCCTGAATATTAAAGAAAACAAGAAATTCGTGAGCTCAATTAAAATTTGCAGCCACTCGAAATATGTCAAAGCCAAAAAATTTGTTGTTGCTTTCGAGCAGTTCAAGGACAGGCGCAAAAAAAAAAAACAAAAACTTATGCCAATAAAAAACAATCAAGGAAATTGCAAAGCAAAGTTCAAATAATCGAAACGAAGCAACTGGTACTTAAGTAATTTTGCTAGCTAAGAAAAAGCAAACAACAAAACAAATTACGATACGCACGCTGCATAGAAATTAATAAATTGCCTGTAGATGGACGAGCGCGCGAGCGAGTCCTTCCGCTCTAGCTCCCCAATGGGGCGAGCTTTGCTCCTGTTGTTGTGTCACTGTCAAAGCGCAAAAAAGTTAAGTTGACATTTCCGCAGAACAAACACACACAGAGAATGAGAATGAAAGAGAGGGTAGACGAAATACAAGTCACGTTGCTAGACAGAGATGGAGAGAGAGAGAGGGGGAGAGAGAGGGGGGAGTGAGAACATTAAAGCCATTGAAGAGCGTTGGCTTTCATTATTTTTAAATCATATCACATGGCGCAAAAGCAAACGGAAACGGATATGAAACCAACTGATGTGTGTGTGTGTGTGTGTGTGTGTGTGTGAGTGGGTGTTCGTGGAGCTTAATTCAACGTCTCATTTGCATACATTAAAATGTCACATTTTACATGCCGTTTGTGCGTCGCTCGCCCTTAAGCCATAACGGTTTGCCGTCAGTTAACGTTAAGAAGCCTCCGCCTGTTACACATAAACTACATTAGCAATTGCCAGAGTCAGAGTCAGAGTAGGAGGAGTCAAAGTAGGAGTCAGAGTCCTGAGTCTGAGTAGGCGTCAGGCAGCAGGACGAACGCCAGGACGCACAGCCGCAGCGGCATTGCGGCCATGTAAAAATGGCTTAACGCGCAAATCTTTCAACTAAACATTAATCCTAATGGTTTTCAATTTTTTCTCTCTTGCTGAAACGCGCGTCTGTGGCAAGTCAACTTAGCAGCAGCAGCTGAAAAATATAAGAAAAAAAAAACTTTGTATTGGTAGGGAATGCCCAACTAGGAGATACCCTGAAAGTAGAATAGAGTAGAGTAGAAAAGAAAAGAGAAGAGAAGAGGTAGAGAAGCATTAGAGATGAAGTTGAGAAGAGGTAGAGAAGAGGTAGGAGAAGATTTAGAGAAGAGATAGAGAAGAAGTAGAGAAGAGGTGGAGAAGAGGTAGAGAAGAGGTAGAGAGAAGAGGTGGAGAAGAAGTAGAGAGAAGAGGTAGAGAAGAGATAGAGAAGAGATAGAGAAGAGGTAGAGAAGAGGTAGAGAAGAAAAGAGGTAGAGAAGAGGTAGAGAGAATAGGTGGAGAAGAAGTAGAGAAGAGGTAGAGAAAAGGTAGAGAAGAGAAGAGACAGAGAAGATATACAGAAGAGATAGAGAAGAGAAGTCAGATCAGATCAGATCCCGCAACATACATTTCAACCAGCCCATACTACCCCACCTCAACCACTTTCAATGAGTGTAAAAAGGGAGAAAAAAAATGCGAACCCTCAGCCCTCAGCTTGAGCCACAATTCCTGTTTTGCATGTAAATACGCTCTTTGATATTTGCGACGCATTACGCCTGCAGCCTGATTGCCTCTGACAGCCACGCCCCCGCCTCCACCAAATATATACTGACTGACTTAAATATGAATTTAAGCAAAAAGCGCAAAAGGCCAGCTCATAAAATACGCCGCCCATTCTCATTAGCCAGCCTCATTAATCAGCAGTCGGCCCGAAACGAAAAAACTGAAAATAAAAATCAAAAAATCAAACGCTGCCCTTGACTTAGTTAGTTAGCCAGCTGCTCATCTAGGCGGCACACAGGGCTAATTTCGATACACATGAGAGGCGCAGCAGCTGGGCTATTAAGGCGGATGAGTCTTAAGTCAACGAAAGACTAAGGTATATGCTGTAAAAAAAAGTCTTGTTAGAAGTAAAATATAAAAGTGAAATGAAATTAAAATTTAAAAACATTTTTTTTTTTATAATATAGTATATATAGTTTAAACTCTCTCCTTAAGAGTTTAAACTATAGATCCAAGAATAGACAACTATAAAGACCTAATGTAATAAAAAAATTTTTATATTATTTTTTTATATAAAATGATTAAAACAATTATATATATATTTAGGTTACATTAAGCTAGTTTCTATATATTTAGAACAATTTTATACAAAATTAAAAATAATTTAAAAATAATTTTAACTGATATATAAAATTTATATTATAATAAAATTTAATAAACTAATAATTTTAATATATTATTTTATTTATATAAAATATTTTATATAAGTTAAAACAATTTTATATATATTTAGAGTACTTTCCATTTATTTAAAGCAATTTTATCTATACTTAAAATGAATAAAAAATTAGTTTTAATTTATATAATAATTTATAGATTTACAATAATTTTATTTACATTTTTAATAAATTAAAAATTGTTTTTAATATATGTAAAAAAAAACCTAAAATATTTTAATAGAAAATTCGAGAGTTATTCAAGATTCTTAATCTGTTTCTTTTTCTATTTTATTTATTTATTTTTTTATGAGAAAACTTTTTACGATTTTTCATATAAATTTCTCCTCAAGATTCTTATTGTGTTTAATTTTCTTTTTTTCTTGTGCTAAAATATTTATAATTTTTACACATTTACTTCTCATTTTTTATTTCAAAATTTATTATGTTTTTCTTTTGCACATTTATTTATAACAAAAAAATACTTAATTTACTTTCATTAACTATTTTACTTTAATTTAATTATACAAATTCTTAAACATCAACAATAGTTTTCCAACTTTTGCTGTCAATTTTCCACATCCTGACACACTAATCATAACCTCATTTAAAGCCCATTGAAAGCTCTGAAAAGGATGTGCCAAAGCCGCATTATATTTAACTGAAAAAATGTTGACAACTTAAATTCCGGCAGACACTCGCGAGAGAGAGAGAGAGAGAGTGAGTGAGGAAAAAACATTTTGCAATCAGCTTTATGATTATATTTATTCATTTATTCATTTTACCAATCGAATGATTTCTCTTGCCTGAAATATTTGATAAATATATTATTTATGTAGAGCAGCTTAATTCACGTACTTGGATGGAATTTTTTTATATATATATATATATTTGTACTTTTTCTTCCCTCTCTCTCCCTCTTTCTCTCACACCTTTTCGGCCATTGGGGACACACACACACTATCGCATTAAATTGTCCTTGCGAACTGAGCAAAAGCTCAAGTGGGCTTTTGTTTTGTTTTTTGTTTTGAAAATAAAACTGTTTCGCTACAATGGCAAAGCAAGTGTTTTTGTTTTGATTATAGAGCGGGAGAGAGCGCGGAAGAGAGCGACAATAGATGATGATGATAGCTGTCTGATTGCACACACATACACACATACATGTGTGTACTTCCTGTTATTCGTGTGACATACATAAAAAAAAAAAAAAAAGTAAAGAGAGAAGGAAACCAAATCATTCCGAGCCACTAAGCTATTGTTGAAGTTTATCTTTGCATTTGCCAAATGATGGCAGCTTGGCTTTTTGTTATTGTGCTCGATTTTATTTATTTGATGAGTGTTTGCTGTTGTTGTTGTTGTGTGGGATTGACGTTAACAGCAGGTAGCTTAAATAGAAATAAATTTTGGGCAATCGCATTGCGCTCATCAGCTCAGCGTAATTCATTCATTCATATTTAATGATGCTTTTAGTAAGAACATTTTTATGAACTCAACAATCAGCTGCATAAATCAAATTACTTTCTTTTTTTTTTGCTTCTTCTTCACTCATAATTAAAGGTTGAAGACTTCAAGACTTTTTCCGCGTCTTTAGAAATTCACAAAAAAAAAAACTTTTGCTCAGCCTAGAACTATTACTCTATCATTATAAATTTTGAGCACAACAATTAATGCCAGGCAGAGAAAGAAATATAAATCCCATGGCCAAAAATTTGGTTTCTTTTCTAGCTGGTAAATTGATATGGCCATAAATTGTAACGTTTCAATTAAAAATGATGGCCAGAGCTAAAAGCCAGCAGCGTGGCATAAAAAAACTGAAAACGTAGACAAACAATGGCTGATCGGGCGCCCAAAAGGCCACGCCCACAGCTAAGCAAATTGAAACAAAATGAAACACATTTTGTGCGTGCTCTGTTGACTTCTTCTAACGTCGATTTGTATTGAAATCATTAGAAAGCAACGAAAGAAACTTCTATAAACTGCTGGGCAGCTGGGCCATACGGGGGGCGTGGCATTAATGTCTGACGAACAAACAAACAAGCGACTGACGCCTATTAATCATGCCGAGACTTTACGTACCATTAAGCACGAACACATTTCAGCGGGCCGAAAGGCGTTTCTCGACTTTTTGGTACATCATTGCAGCATGATATGAGAGTTCCCACGGGCCGTACAACCTGTGCTGGTGGTCAGCTGTCTAATGAGTTGACCGACCTGGGTATACCCTAGCCAAAAGCCAAAACCCTCCAATACCCACTGTCTGTGCGAAAAGGTTCGCTGCCATATGAGCAACAGCTAGACCCAAAAAAACAACATTTGAAACCCCAACGAAATACAAACACTGTAACTGGCTGCCTAATGGCAAAAATATTGTATTACAGCAATTTGTGCAGCACAGCCCAAGCCAACGTAGGGAT